>CAUYRH010080179.1:0-93075 GCA_963574655.1 Perodicticus potto | reverse complement strand
GACCCCAAACAGAATGTATGTGTTTCCCTCCTGCCCCTGCAGCCCACTGACGTTTCTCATTCCCTCCCCAGCGAGTCTCACTTTGCTGAGGTTTGTATACTCAAGCTTCCCATAGCTGAGTCTGTTCCACTCCACAGGGGTGAATTCCCAATTCTATCATCACAGCTTCCGCTTGAATTTTCGGCTGTAATTGTTCACATTCTTGCGGTACTTATGCTAGGAGGGTAACAGCATCAACAAACAGAAGCATTTGCAGTTTCCCTCCATCTACTGGGAAGCCGCCTTCCTAATCAATTCTCCTCAGCAAATGCTCCAGGACAGTGGAAAATTCCTTGGGTGAGAGATAATACCACCCAAGGGAAAATGCATTTATAATTGATGTGGTAAAAAGCTGTCAGACAGACATGGGTTTTCTCAACCGTTTTTGTAAACACTGTTAGCAGCCCTGCCTACAACAGCAGAAACCTACAATCTCTCTACCTCTGGGTAAAAATCATATGCAACAAGGAAAAACCCATGTACCAGGTCTTGTGGTTGTGTCTGCTGGAGTCTCCCTAAACTGAACAATCATTATACAAACTCTTGGCTTTATATCTACCTAACCATACATTAAAAAAAAAAAAATGACGTTTAAGAAAGTGCTTGATTTACTAGTGAGCCCATTGCCAAGGATGGGGCAAGAAGGAGAAAAGAAGAAAGAGGAGCTATGTCAAAACTGAGGATGCCCTTTCTTAAATGGTCTTAGAAGTCACCCGGATAAAAACATTATTTCCTCACGTTCTTAGATTAAAAAAGATTTCATAGACCTGTGTGTTGTGGAAAGCCCTGTACATCCTGCAATTGGCTGAGTTTGGTAGAGCTCACAAGTTGCATTCTTTCAGCTCTCAGACGTGAAGATTTCAACTAGGTCCATGGTAGTATACTTTACTCTTATCTCGTTTGTGTTTGTTTTCGGGGAACTATAAAAATTGCATTTTGTTGCATTTGCTTACTCTCAAAAGTGAGGCAAACTGACATATGTATTATAGAACTTGGAAACTTGGAAGCAGAATTCATGGTGTTTTTCATCTTTCTCAAGGCCTCAGATTTTGAATGACTGCAATTCTACATCTGTGAGTGTAATAATAATTCATACAGACATAACACAGTACTCAAGGTCAGACTTGAGTCTGAGTCCTGCTTCTCCATGAACATTTTGATTTTGAGAAAATAATTTAATCAGCCCAAGCCTGTCCTCTCTACCTGATAAATGAGCCAATTTTATCCATTTTCAAGGGTGTGGAAAAATGTTAAAATGATATACAGATAAAATGATCCACCTAGAGTAAGCATTTAATATACAGAGGCATTAAAACAACATTGCCTTCACAGTAAATTTTAATAAGAACTACTACAACTTATTTGCAGGGGTATATTATGATTTAATTATAGAATTTGAGTGATTTCAGATCAAATTTATCGGATTTCAGTGGAGTGTCTTAACCACCTTTGGTACCTTCATGCTGTTTCCAAATTTTCTTTCTGTGTAAAAATTCAACCTTCTTATTATCTTTAGTTTGCACAAAGGACTGGTTCCATCCCTTAAAGTGTCTAGTTGTTATTTTGACTTCCTCCCATAATTCTGTTACTCCCTTGTCTCTTGTTTACAATTTGTATTCTTCTTGAATTTTTCGTAAATTCATTTCTATCTTACTGTTTAAATGCAAAACAGACAGCCATAGAACCTAGAAGATGATATGAAAGCATCCAAAGTGATACTTTCCATTTTCATGGTTAACTCTGCCCACGTCCGTTCAGAAATAGATCTCATGATCTTTCTCTCCTGGCAAAGGAAGAAGACTTTCCTTTTGACTTCAGCTGGCAAGGAGAAATTGGAGGTTTATATTAAAGTTAAAAGTCACTTATTTGGCTAAATTTGGAGGCATGCAGACCCAGAGACGGCTTGGTGTATTTATAAGATCACAGATTGTGGAGACAAACAGGATTTGAACCCAATTCTGCCATTCATGATCTTGAATAGGTAACTAATCTCATCATGCCTGCGTTTCCTTACTTGTAATAGTTGGGGTTCAGACACTAAGATGCTATGCTTAAAGGGGGAAATTTAAGAGAATTTATTTAAAAGAATATTTACAAATTTGTGATCAGGCTTAAGGAAAACTAATAAGGAATAATAAAGTACTCTGACTTTTACCCCTTGTAGGTCTACAAGGGTGAGGGATGAGAGTGTTTAACAGAATCTTAAGAGCATTGTAGCTATCATCGTGGGCTAGCTATGAAGTTTGTAGACTTTCGTAGAGAAAAATATTTATTGTCAACACACAGCCTGGCAGAAAGGAGGCTGATATGTAAAGTAAAATATTAACTTTTCTCTCCGCCCACTGTCTGGTGGTATCGCTGGTATTTCCTGCCGGCTGGATTTAATGGCAAGCCAGAGAGAAAGCAGCCTGGCTGGGGAAGTCAGGTCCTTGGGTCCTGGAGCAGCTGAAGAATGGGGAAGGCTGGATATAGAGTGGCTGAAGGAGCGTTCAGTGTGGTAATGACACCTGCCGCATCGGGTTCTTAATGCGAAGTAAATTAGTTAATATTTTCAAAGTACTAGGACCTAATATAGGAAGCATGGTATGAGTATTATTTTATAAAACTCATTTGCTATTATAATAATGATCATCTTCATAAGGTACTAGACAAAGAGACAGTTCAAGATTCTACAAAAAAAACCCAATAAATAAAAAACGTGTTTGTCTCATCTTTTGAATGATTTAGAACACCTGTGCCAAGATTTAGGAACAAGAAGCTGAGATATGAGGATGAAGCATGTCAACAGACATTAGGAAGGAATAGGGTGCCTGTCAGATCAAACGTTTCAGCCAGGACTACGTGGGCTATTTTAGCTTGATGACTCTTTGTTCAATAGCAGGTGCTCATCTGAACAGAGTAAAACCATAGTTAGGATGGGAGGAAGCTTAGAACACACAGGTAGAAACTGCCAGATTTGCTATCTCAGGTTAAAAATAGAGCAGGATTGTATTGGAGATTCGTCAACTTTGATTAACATATTAGCAAGGTTCTGAGTGCAAGCTCATATAAGGACTATTGAGTCAGCTTTAATGAGAATGTACAATATTCTACCTGACTAGGATGTACATCAAAACCTTAGCCTGAGCCTCAGACGTTCAGGTGTCATTATTTGAGTAGGCAACAAACACAGAAAACTAACCACGTGAGGCAGTCGTAAGAAGGGAGATACAACAAGCCTCAAAATTAGTGCTCATGGGAATACGTACTTCATGGTTTGGGGAGAGAGACGAATAAAATCTATGATGGAGGTGGAGTTGACAGGTACAGGGCTATGAGTTTTGGAGTCAGGAAAATATGCAAAAAAGGACCACATATTGCCTCGTACAAGGAATTAGACTAGTCTGACGAAAACACTTGGAGAGAAGATGCAAACTAGCCGTGAATTGATAACATAGAACTAGAAATGCAAGATTTTGAACACAATGACAAGGATTTTGTCATTTCCTATTTTCTACTCAGCTAAAGGCATAGCTTGAGGAGTTGATTCCCATCTTGCCTTTCAGATATGGATACAAATGCATTATTTTTGGACAATTTGTGTTTGAAATCAATGACCAGAATGGAGTAATCCATGCATGCTAACTGGCTCATATACACTATGTATTTTCTGATTTTGTTGTTTGGAATTCATTGATCCCTCTCAACTTTCTATCTACTCTCTGATAGACAGAGAAGTCAATGTTACTATATTAGAATTGATCTTGTATTCAAAAAGCTGACCTCAAGCCAATAGTAATGGATTAGGGATAAAGAACCACCCTGGACTGGAAAGCCTGTCAGTCCTTCACTGGGAATGACATGTGCAGTGATGAAGTGCGAGGTAAGGGAAGGTTGCAATCTCATAGTCAATCAGATCTGTTAATGCACGGAGATTCCCCCCAAGTCAATAAGAATGGGGGTGGGAGCATTCACGCCTCACTTCTGTCTTCCTGGGAGCTGAAGTCAAACCAATGAATAATATGATAGAGCAACACAAAACCTTCCCGTGCCATTTCTTCTGTGGAAATTATCTCAGACTTGCTCCATCATTGTACTTAGAATGGGTAGGAGATAGAATAGTTTATAATGAGATTAAATACTGCCAGGACAGAAATTATCACAAGACAAAGAATTTAGAAGAAAAATGATGGGGGGAGGGGGTATGAGCTATCACAAAATAGAAAACCTGAATGGGATATAAAAACACAAACAGATGTCTCAATGTCATTGATAACCAGAGAAATGCAAATTCACTTACATTATATTACCATTTCTCACCCACAAAATAATTAAAATCAAAGTCTGAAAGTACCAAGTGCTGGCAAGATTTTGAAGTGATGAGAACTGTCATATACTACCAGAGGGATGTAAATTAGGCTCTTTGAAAAGCAGTGTGCCACTAACAAACACAGGTGAAAATGAGTGAATCCCATAACCTACAAATCTGACTTTTAGGTATAGACCCAGGAGAAAATAATACATGTGCATCAGAGGCTATGCACTAAAGTACGTGGCACATCGTTTTACCGAGCAATGCACTAGAAGGAACTGAAAGTTGTCCATCAGTGGTAAATATCAGTACATTTATACACCACAATGAGTACTATACATAGCAGGGAAGCTCGGTGGGCTAGAGATGCATAAGTCAAAAGAGATGAGTCTCAAAAACACTATCAAAAACATAAGTGATAATCAATTTATGCAAGGTTTCCATTTAAACGAAAATTATAGTTAATCATACTAAACAACTACATTGCTTTTAGATATATTATATAAGATGGGATGAGAATATTTGTGAAAAGGAATAAAATGATTAATAAAATATTCAGGGTTATAGGAGAAAGGGACCAGGATTAGTTCAGAAATGAGCATACTTGGAGTATCTTAGATACTGCTCAGGTTGTATTTCTAACATTGACTGGTAGGTATGTGGTGTTCCTTTTCATACTAAAATGTGAATGTATTCTCTCTATCTCTCTATATGTCTATGTGTATATACACACATATATACAAAAATATGTAAACATATAGATGCCTATAAAGATATGCATATTCAAATATATCCATATAGACTACACATATAAGTACATGTACATATACTCATTTTTCTACATATGATATATTTAATAATAAAATAAATTGAAAAGAATGCCTCTGGCATTCATTACTGTAATCTGGCTGATATGGACTGAGGAGATATACTTGCACTTATTACATTGGTGTAAGTTACCCCGTTTCCACACAGAACAAATCAGAAAACTAGGTCTGCCTCCCGCTGTCTTCTCATTTCTTTTCTCCTGATCACATAAAATCTTCGTGAACTTTCCTTTCTCACTGTCTCTTGAATCCACTGCCTTCAGACTTTTCTACCCATTTTTCCACTGACACTTTTTTTTCCTAATATGAATGAGTTCCCATTAAAAACTGAGTATTTCTTAGCAGTCTTCTTATTTGACACTTCATCTTTAGCTGGTACAATTGATCACATTATTTTCCTTGAAGCATTTCACCTGGCTTCTGGGATATCCTTGGCAATTCTCCTAATTTTTTAGTCTATATTAGCCATCTCTCTGGCTGATTTCTCAATGGTTTTGTAGCCTGTTAATTTTGGAATTACCCAGGTTTGCTCATGTAATCACTTCTCTATCACTTTCTTTGCTGTACCTCATTGTTTTAAATAAGCACCCTTATGCTGAGCACTCTTATTTTTTTCTGTCCAGTCAGGACCTTCCAGGAACTACTAAGTGTATCCACGTAGGGGTCCTCCGGGACCATCTCAAACATAACATTTCCAGGGCAGGGATCCAGTTCCTTCCACAGCCCTTGGGAGCTCCCCCTTCAAGGTCTCCAACTGCTCCAGTCAAAACTTCAGATATTAGTTTGTATGCCTCTTTCTCACTCCTCAGCATTCAATCCATCCTGTTGGTCTGAACTTCAAAATCAATTCCCAAAGGTAGCACTTTTCACCATGCCCATAGCTACAACCACACTTCAAGCATCCCCAACCTCTCATCCAAATGTTGGCAATAGTCTGTTAACATGTTTTCCTGCTTCTATGCTTGCTTTCTTCAGCTTATTTTTTATAGAGCAGTTAGAATAAATTCTCTGAAAAATAAATCAAATGATACATCTTCTACATACAACTTTTATTATAATACTTCCCACCATAGTTTGATTCAAATTCAAGGTCCTTGACATGGACTCAATGCCCTATGTTGGGGCCTTTGGTTCCTTGACAGCCTCATCCACTCTTTTGCATCTGTATTCTTCTCCAGTTCCATTGGCTTATTTCTCTTCCTCCATTGCGACAAACATGATCCTTTTGTGATTTTGGCACCTACTAACCCTTCTCCCATGATAATCTTCCCCCAGATGTATTCAGGACCATCCTTCTTTCTTCAGTCTCATTTCTTCCTAAATATTCTACAGGATTTCCTTGATCAATTTACTTAACAAAATGCCTGTATAACTCTCAAATTTCCCACTCTGCTTAATTTTTCTCCAAGGAACTTACCATTCCTTCCTTCATACAACATTAAATGTCTTTTGTGTTTGTTTCTACATCTCCTAGGGTATGAACGCCATGAAAAGACTATTTTTGTTCATTGCTGCACAACCAATGCCCGTAATAGAAACTGTTATATAATAGGCACTGAATGAATTTTTATTGAATGAATAAATATATGTACAAAGTGAGGATGTAGTTCCAAGTTTGGCTCTAACATTTTTTAAAAAATCCTTTCTTATTATTTCAGGTTCACTGATGGTACACAGAATTAGATTACAATGTTTGCATTTGTTAGGTAAAGTCCCTCTTATAATTATGTCTCACCCCCGAGAGGTGTGCCCCACAACCCTAACATTGTGCCCATTAAGTGGGAGCACACTCATACTCCTTCCTTGTCTCCTCTCCCCCCTACCTCGTTCCCTTGCCCCCCACCTTGAATTGATTTGAGTTTTCCTCCAATGTGGAATTCGATTGTCTACTGGCTTCATATTGGAACTAAGTACACTGGATTCTTGCTTGCCCAATCTTATGGTACTTTACTAGGAAGAATGTGTTCTAACTCCAAGAAAGTTAATACAAAAGATATAAAGTGGCCATCATTTTTAATGGCTGAATAGTAGTTTATGGTATACATATACCATTGCTTGTTAATCTTTTCCTGGGTTGGTGGGCATTTAGGCTATTTCCACCTTTTGGAAATTGTAAATTGAGCTGTGATAAACCATCTCATACAAATGTTCTTATGATAAAGTGATTTTTTTTTCTTTTAGGTAGATGGCTAGTAATGGGATTGCAGGATCAAATGGGAAGTCTAATTTGAGTTCTTTGCAAATTCTCCATACTTGCTTCCAGAAAGGTTGCATTAGTTTGCAATAACACCAGCAGTGTTAAAGTGTTTGCTTCTGTCCACATCCATGCCGGCATCTGAAGCTTTTGAGACTTGGTGATGTGAGCTATTCTCACTGGGATTTTTATTTACATTTCTCTGACAATCAGGGATGATGAGCATTTTTTCAAATGTTTCTTAGCCATTCATCTGTCTTCATCAGAGAAGGTTCTGTTCATATCTCTTGCCCAGTGGTAGATGGTATTGTTTACCTTCATTCTGTTGATTAATTTGAGCTCTCTGTAGATTCTAGTTATCAACGCTTTGTCAGATTTATAACCTGCAAATATCATTTTCCCCTCAGCTTTTTTCAGAGGAGACTCATCATTTTCTTATTTTTTCTATGTAAACATATGTATTTTCTTGATAAATATTATTAGGTAACTCTCTCTGGATAAATAATTATAATAAATTAACATTTAAGTGCTATGTTCCATTGCTAAAATTAAATTTATTTTGTTTTATTCTTTAAGTGTCTTGTACTCTAAATGTAACCTAAGTTAATGTAGTTGAGATTTGATTGTTCATACTAAATGAACTAAATAGTTTCTGATTGTTTCTCATTCATCACTTGCTCCTTAATTAGCTGCACAGCCCTATCTCATGGCCCCTGTAAAGGTGAGCTTAGGTTCTACAGTGACCTAAATATCTATCTCTCCCTAGATTATGCATCATGCTAACTTTCTAAACTCCAATTATTTTGATGGCTAATGATTTGATAGAGGGTAGATGCAACCTATGTTTCTAATTAGGTTTTTAATAGTTTCATTCTAAATTAATGAAAATCTTATTGAAGTTATAGCAAGTCATATCAAGTTGACTCTTCCATAGTCTTTATTCTCTTATTGAGATGCAAAAAATAAAATGATCGAATCAAGTTAAGTTGTGGCTGGGCATGATGGCTCATACCTGTAATGCCAGCGCTCTGTGAGGCTGAGGCAGGAGGATCACTTGAGTTCAAGAGCTCCATCCCAGCCTGAACAAGAGTGACACCCCATCTCTACTAAAATAGAAAAATTAGCTGGTGTTGGGGCAGTAGTCTGAGGCAGGAGGATGGCTTCAAGCCAGAAGTTTGAAGTTGCTGTGAGCTAAGCTGATGCCATGAGACTCCATCCTGGGGCAATGGAGTGTGACTTTGTCTCAAGAAAAATAATAAAATGCTAAGTTGTCACAAACCAGGTAAAACAGGTTTACAACAAGCTTATTTGATGAGGACAATTGAAATACTGAGTATTATAATGAATTACAAAACAGCTAGCCTCACTCTCGATTGACTGGTAGCCTCTGGATAAAGCCATGTTTTTAAATACGCCCTGAGATGAATCTTCCTTTCATTCAGTTACTGCTGCCAATGCTGGAGCAGCAGGATGCTGGATGATAATTAAATCTCTCCTCTTTAATTCTTTCTGTCCTTCCTTTTATTCTGGTGATGAAGGACCTCCATAATCTTACTAAACACATCTTAACGATTTCACTCTTCTCCTCTCTACAGATCTTCTGCTTACACTAAAGTGATTCCACTGTCTTTATTACCAGGATTGCTCAGACTCACGGCAAAGCTGTTGCTGCGTCTTCCTCCTTCCCTCCCACACACATGCATTATGTATACACACACCTGTATTTCAGGCTCCACCTAATTGAGTCCTCCCAGAAAGCCTTGCCTATTCACTAACAGGAAAAAAAATCTCCATTCTTCATGTATAAAACCTCAGAGCATGTTTTCATGTGAACATCGTATATTTGACAGTTGATCAAATTACATCCCTGCCTTTTAATGTTAAATTTCTTTATGCACACATATGTGTATGTGTCCGTGTGTGTATACATTCCAGTAAGACTTTTGAGTTCCTTGGTAGCAGAGACTGCCTTCTTATTCCAAGTCTTCATGCAGTTCATCGTCCTAGGTTTTTAATATCTTTCAGCTTTGCACCAGTGTTCTGCAATGCAAGTGACTGCTGCTTGCATTTAATTTCTAAGGTGAAATGTTCTGAGTTTATTGTTACCCTTTACTTTTGTAGTCTTTTGGGAGCTGAGAAAGATGACCTGTTCCCTGCTATGTACGGCCCATTAAGACTTTGATCCATCCAGGGTGGGACTCCATTAATTCAGGACGCTCCCACTTGCCTCTGAGGCAATATAAGATGGCTGACACCAGTCTCACCATTCTTTGCTTGTCTGCCAAAATATTCAAAGGGATGAAAGCTGGAAGCCTAGGTTTGATCTGCTATTTAGAGATTTAAAAAAAATAATAAAAAAGATCAGAGGGAACAATTCCTGCAAAGAATTACTACAGAAAGAATGGAGTCAATGGATAACCCAATAAGATGGAGGATCTACTAACCTTCCAGCCCTGGTGATGACACCACCCTAACATTCGTGTGTCTCCCTTACATCTCAACACTCTGGATGTACAAAGTATTTTTCCATGATCTCACATTGCCTCACAGCAGCCTTTCGAGTAAGAAAAAAGCAGAAATTATTCCAATTTTAATATCATCTCTATCAAACAGCATTTTCTGTTTCATAAATCTCTTTTCTTATCAGAAATGGGGCATTCCCCCACCCCTTTGAAACCATTCCTTTTGAAGCCCTGCAAGCTGGGACTGTGTCCATTGTGGCTCCTGAAAGCCATAGGGATTGACTTGCCTCTTGCCCCTCTCCTGCTGTGAGCTTCTTTTCAGCACCAAATAAGTGTCAGACAATTAGAGATGGAACTGGAGATGTGTAAATTGTACTGTCGTCTGCACAAATTAGTAACTTTGTGATAATACACTGTCCTTGTAACATGGTTAGAGTTACCACAGTTCCCTGCCTCTATTTGTTCTAGTGATTCATTCTCCTTCTTGACACTGTCCCTGCACCCCTCCTCTCCCAAGAACTGAGACATTGTGTACCCCCCGTGTACACCGATGCCTTCCTTGCTGTCATAGCCTGGAAGATGTTGCACTTCCTGGGTTAAAGAGGTGCAGGGAAATAAAGATATGACGGAGTGAAGAATCAACTGCCCAAACCTCTCAATCCAACCTTATCTTATTCAGTGACCAGACCTCTGACAGGAATTACTCCTGGGTTCAAAATCTCAGAGTTACTGATTTAACTGGAAAGCTTATAAATATTAGGCGAAGATTTGCTGGAGTTTGTCCTTCCTTAATGACAAGCTCTAGCAATGATTTCCCCACAGAGTTCCTGCTTCCAGGCTTGGCATTTCCAGGCCCGACCTGTCTATGGGAAGAGGGTGTGCACTGATGGGTCAGCTGCCTGCACACTTGCTTCAGTACCAGTATGTCTGTACCTCTAGGGAGTAAGAGAACAGGCATAGAAACATTTTCTCCAGAAAGTCCATGTTGGACTACACACAGAAATATGTTAGAATGAAGTAGTGAGCAGTCATGAGTAGGATCAACCATAGTACCATATACACCTATTTGTTACTTGGGTAGAGCTTCCTATACCTTTGTGACAAAGGTTTGTCCCGTCATCATGATAAGTGTACCAAAAACTGACTTTACCGCAATTCCTTCAGAAATATAAAGGTCCAAGGATTGCCAAGGAAATTTTAAACAGGCAAGGAAAGTGACTCTTGTCTTTTTAAATATTAACATATCACATCACTATAGTAATTAAAGCAGTGTGGTAATGATGTCGGGGTAACTGACACACAAACACAAGGGAAAAGAGACTGACCCAGGGATATGTAGGACAATGGAATATGATCAAGGTGGGGATATGGGGATGGGAACTCTGGGTGAAGAACAGACTAAGATCTGACTAAGTAGAACCCTGAAGGAAGCCTGTTTCACATGCCCAATTTTAAACTTATAGAAGAGATCAAATATAAGAAAGAGAGATTTTAGGTGTCAAAAGTGAAGAAGGAACTTCAGTATCCACGGAGATTAGACATTGGCACCTAGAAGCAAATGGATTCATGTAAGAAGGTGAACGTATCTTGGGGTAGGACCCAATGCTATGGACTCCATATACGGGAAGAAGCTGGAACAAGGTTCATCACATGCTGTTTGAAATTATACGATAAGCATTCCCCATTGACCTTTCAACACTGCATTGAAACAAATCATGTGCAACTTGAAACTGATCTGTAGTAATAGGTCTACAACTCAGGACAAGGAAAATATTCTCAAGCAAGATATCTTTCACCAAAACAAACTCACACACAAAAATTGTGGGAAAACATGAGTAATCCCACTGTTGTGAGCAGAAAATGCTAGATTCCATAAATAAGAGGATTTACAAGCAAAGATATGAGATAAATGAACAGCGTTAGAGATAAAAAAGGTATATTTCTAATTTTTAATAAGATAAATAAAACAGTCCATTAAGGAAAAAAGAGAATATTATGAGAAAGAAAACGCTTAGTTGAAAAAAAAAATTAAGCAATAATAATAGCCATTGACATGGAAAAAAATAATAAAATCAAGATGGGCTAAATGGACAAAGGTCATAGCTAAAGAGAAAGTAAATAAGACTGTAAGTCTGGGAAAGGATAAAACATGGAACTAAGACATGAAGAGATGAACAAAGAAATTAGGATATAAGGAGGATGATCTAGGAAGCTCCCAAATACTTTTCATAGTTTTAAAAGGTAAGGAAAATGAGAATCAGTAAGAAGGGATATTTGTAAAGATAACGGTAAAGAATTTTCCTTCTCCATAAAAAGTCCACTCAATGAGGTAAGGCTAAACTATTTAATAAATGAGATGAGAAAAACGGTCACTTCACATACAGAGTGAAAACATCATATGCAATCCTGAAAAGCACCTGGAACCAGTGTCACGTTGAATCATTAGAGCAATAATTTTTACCTAATGAAATGTGACAATGAAATATTCTCACAATGAAATATTTTGTAGCATTGGAAAGGAATGAATTTCTTTCCTCCCTTTCTCCCTTTCTCCCTCCTTCCTTCCTATTTCCTCTCTTGCTCTTTCTTGGGATAAATTTAAAATGTGTTATGTTAAGGAAAGAAAGCAAGTTATAAACAATACATAAAATACAATACTAAGTGTATGTATTTAAATTACATTCCAAAAGCCCTTGATATGGAATTAACAGTGTGTGTGAGTGTATGAGTGTGTGGGCCTGTTTGTGCTAGTGTGTGTGTGTGTGTTTGTGTGTATGTGTGTGTGGCCATGAGGAAGGGGATGGTGGTGAGTTGATAGCAGTGGTGCTTAGGACAGTCAGGTGAAAAGATGTGGTGTAAAAGCAGCAAACTCCAGTGGATTTTTCCTTCAGGTTCTTCTGTTCAAGTTATGAGTGTTTTCCTAGTTTCAAACAAGGCTTTGAACAGTTAGCCCAATGGCCTTCCATTGCTCACTGACATTTACTTTGTTCATGGAAGGGGTGCATGAACAAAGGTAATGAAAGAATAGTTGCCTGAATTCTCAGTAAATAGAGGCCAACATAGCAGGAAAAACAAGTCTTTGCTCCCAGGTGTCTGCAGAGAAGAGAAAAGGGGGGTGATGTATCCCCTTGGGTATACATACAGGAAGAAAAATGCCCTATGTTCTAAAGAGCAATTTCACTGACTTTCCCAACTTTAGCAAAACCATTCATTTTCCCCTTAAATAAGAACCATTGTCATTTTCTGCAATGCAGGCTAATTAACTAAAAGGGATAAAGAGCTGTTGAAATGTTGAGTGTCATTACCCGGGTGACTCATTTTTTAGAGTACCTTTGGAAAATGATTAGCAAAGTTGTGAGTCATGATGGGGAAAGTTTTGAGGGTTTGAAGCCCCAGATTTCCCACCATGGTGAATTCAGGGTATAGGGAGCCCAGTAAATATCTGGATGATAAGTTTGAAGCCCAGTCAGTTTTTTAAATGACGTTAAGCTGTCTGTGGACCAGTGCTGAATCTGTAAGGTTCTCCCTCAAATCTACTGTTACCAAAGAAGGAAGCAGCGTCAGCTCTTATCATTGTCTAAATAGCTCTCTATTTCTTGTGCTGTCCAGCAATAAATAACCATGGGATAAATTGGCCATAAGAAGGGGAATTTAGATATTGATCTTCTATTATTGATCTTCACTTAACTATGGAAGTTAGCACTTACTCATTTCATATTATTTGGCATTAAGGATGAAATATCAAAGTAAGTAGTCTTTACCTTTCAGAAATCAAACTTTTTTATGCAAAAGAAACTGTTTCATCTGAAATAGAAAAGGACAATGGAAGCATGGTTTAATCAAGGGTTGACTTTTGATATACAGGCAAAAAAAAAAAGAAACATCAAAACGATGTCTACTTTTGACTTATATACTGAAGAGATGGGAGGCTTGGCAGTGATGGAAAATATTTAAGGTGTGGGTGAGTAGTTAAAAAGGAGAGTATGTTTTCCAAGGAGAGGCTGCAATACAGCATCATAAAAAGTCCAATTTTCTTTTGTCTTTCTTTTCTTTCTTTTCTCCATCATGTTATTTTAGGTCTTGCAGAGATTATGGAGTTGGACCATAAATGCTGTTCAAAGATCATATGGTTAATGTGGCAATTTTTAAAATGTAGAAATGGCTTCAGGCTGGATCTAATTGAGCAATCACTGCATAACATACTAAACCACAGAGAACTTATGCAGACAAGGATTTTAAAAATTTGTTTGTGTGATCTCTTTGGAGTGGAAGCATTAAGAATTTAGAATGGCATTTTTATAAAAATCAACATAAATATGGGCAGTTGGATTAGAGGATTAATGATGCCCTCATTGCCTAATCTGTTTTTTTTTTAATACTCTTTTCAGACAGCATATTGTCCATAAGGATTTCTGATTATCTTCCCGTTATGCTTAGCAAGAACTTTGAAAAACTATGAAATTGGACTCAGTAGGTGTTAAAAAAGTTTATTAAATGCTGATGGGAATCTGTTTAATTCTGGAGATTTTCCAGTTCGAAGGAAATTGCCTTATTTGCAGTATTTTCATTCTGTTGTTAACTGATTGTGTTTGTATATTTTAAGTTCATGTCACTTGATAGGAAAAAAAATATCAGAAAGACAAGTTAAGACAAAGCATTGTTACTGCCCTTCCCTGTTGCTTATTCCTTTGTTTGCATGTGTGCTATTTGTCAGAGGACTGGACGCCTTTATAGGTCTTTTTTTTTTTTTAAATAGTCATTAACACCTTCATGTGGGGGTGAGATACATGAGCATCCTGTGGGGAGGATAACGAGTCTGGGATTTTATTGCAAGGATTGCATTCCAGCTTCCAATATTTTCTATAGGTCACTCATATGCAAGTAATTCTTGAGTAAACTATTCCCCATCTGTTCAGATCTTGTTATAACAAAATCAGCCATTACAGATTATGGTACATAAAACAGAATAAACTTTGCCCAGCTGGATGTACAAAGTAAGGAAAGGAAGGCTACACAGGGCCCTCTGGCTATAGAAAACTACAACTGGGGGAGGGACATTCTCCATCAAGAAGTGTGAAAGATGTGGAAAGGTTAAGGGGAGAGAAAAATGGGGCCGTCTGTTTGGAAACCTACTTCTCCTGGCTGCTGGGTAATGTAAACAGGCAAATGAGAGCTTTGTCCTGAGATGCCTGTCCTGGGATACAGCCTCCTTCTGTCTCACCCTATAAATATTTACCCAGAATTCGAGTTCCTCCCATGGGAAAGCCCATTCCAGGGAACACAGATGAGGCAATCTGGCAGCCATCAGTAGAAGTGACATGAAGGAAAATCCCATCGTCATGAGGTGAATGATCTCTAGCATATCTCAATGAAAAGGCAATTTTGTTCATGACAGTTCTAACAATTCCAGAGCTTGCATCTTTGAAGATCTGTTTTCAATCTTAAGGCAACCCTAAGTTCACTTTTACAGGCTCATACTGGAGAATAGGACTTGTTTATTATACTTTGCTTTGATTGTTTTTGTCCTTTGTAGTGAAAGCAGGAGCTTGTGTTAACGGAAGTTAAACCAAAGTTGGCATTCTTAATTTCCATGTTATTGAAATCAGAGTGTAAGGCCCCCTTGTGTCTTTGTCTGGGGATAAACTTTAGTATCTGGTTAGGTGGTGCCAAGTAACACACTGCCCCTCTCCTGTCCTCAAGTCATGGACTGCTGGCCTCCTTTGCATTGCTTAGGCAAAAATGCTGTGGGCCCTTTTTCTTTTTCCTAATTTAGGCAGGTTATTGTTGATCTTCTTTGGGAAAATCCACTAAAAACCCTCTGCCTCCACCCCCAACTTTCTCACACCTGTTACCAGGTTTACTGTTTAGTGTTTTGTAGGACCAGGTAGATCAGCAATTAGTTCAGAAAACCAAAGAATAAATAAAACAAACTATAACAGTCAATGGAATGCTATGTCCTCCCTTCATCCAATTAGCTTTCTCCAACTCACAGTCAACATTGAAGAGAAGGATAGGCCTGTTACTCATGTTTTTCACAGCTATTTGGGGGCCTGTTATGTGACCATTATGCAATTCATCACAATGATCTAGAACAGGTCTTTTGAGAAGTGCACATTGCACCTGGGCAATAAGAATGAATTTTAAGATCTCAGCTTAAAGAACTTAGTCCAGCATATATGTATACAGAGTTCCAGAGGCAGCAGAGGGGAAGATGTACTATCTGAGTGATGACAATTGAGAAAGATTCCAGAAATATTAAAAGATACCAAAGGAGCCCAGCAAGCCCTAAAATGATTATCATGTTTATCATAGGCCAACGAAAATCTTTGTTGGCTGAAACCTCTATTTAGATTATCTGCAAGTCTGCTTCTGTTATCTGTCTTTTCTCTTGATTTTCAGACATATCACCCTGCATCATTAAATGTCTCATGGTTTTTATCAGAAAAGTAATCATGGAGACTGTGAATAATACTAACTTTCTTCCAGAGAATGTTCCCTTTGTCCTCTGTTAGGCAGAGAACATGAGCAGCTAATTGCTACAAGCAGAAGTTAGAATGTTCAGTTTGACCTTCAGTCTTAGGAAGGCTCTGTCCATTTCTGATTCATCTCTGTTTATAGGATGTGGCATTCTTTGGGTTTTTTATCTACTTTTAAAAGATGGAAAGATTCACTTCTGCCCTGCAGAGTTTTAATTTTAGTTCTTAAGTTTTCTACCCAAGTTTTTAGGAGAGACTAGTGAGTGGTAGAATGAATTCTTCTGGTTTTCAAAACACTAAAGAGACTATAAGATATTTCTTAATGTCCTTTAGAAGTTTTCATTCTAGCTCCTCAAGATCCGCTGCCACCCAGAACTCAGCGAATGCCCTGTAGGGAGGATGACCAACTGTGTGTTTGAGAGCTATACTATATTCCAATCTTTTTCATTACCCCATGCAACTTAAAACAAAACAAACAAACAAACAAAAAAATAAAACAAAAAAAATCCAGTTCTATCTTTTCTTCAGGAGAGACCAAAGCCTAAGTTAACTCTCAAACTCTCATTCTTGACCCACACCCAAAATGGAAAAATACCTTCAAGGGAGAAAATTGCCTGTGAATGTCAACTTACTGACATTCCCAGATCTTAACTCACCTAGTCCTCATTACATTGACAACTATCTCATGTCTTTTAAAATTGGATATTTGTAAATAATCTTAGGTGCTTATTTATTTAGGTCTTACAATTGAACTTTGTTGAAAGATATAATCTACTGAATTCTACCTTAAAAGAATAATTGAAAAGTCCCCACACTGGGACAAATGTGTATAATGTTGAAAAGCAACAGACCGAAAATGCTAAGTGAGAAAGTGTCGGGAGAAGGTCTTGAGGAGTATTGGCCTGCATTCAAGGTGGGACATGCCCAGATAAATGAATGGATGGACAGTCAGTAAAAGTCAAGTAGAATAGTGTTTAAAAAGGGAAAAGAAAGTTAGACACAAGGATAGGCATTTTGGAAAATAATATATGTAAAGATTTAGGTAGGAAAACATTAGGAAAAATTATCAACAAACATGAAGCTTCTAAAAATTGGCTGAGTTTCAGGCATCTTTGTACTATAAGATAACATGGAATAAGGAAGTCTCAACCTGCCTCTAGAGGAGCTGAATTATTAGCAAGTGGTGGAAGCAGGGTGCAGGTATTCCCTGGTATTAAAGGCACAGCCATAGATCAGAGTAGAATCAGAACATAACATGATTTAATATTGAATTGTCTGAGCTCTTTAGTTGAAATTGTACAAAGCCAAATTCCCTTGTCCAAGGGTATGATTGTTCTCAGAGACTGAGACAGAGAGGAAGGAAGTAGACCTTCATATTAGACTTTCCTTTTCTCTCCCACTCTGCCTTGATGTGCTTTCCTACAATTTACCCTTGATCAGCCTTTTTACCGTTACTTGTCACTTATTTTATTGCTTACTAGTTTTTATTTATTTAATTTTTTAACAGTACAACTTAGAAAGAAGCCAACTCTGAATAACATTTCCCTTGGTCAAAAACTTTCTCTCTGCCAATGAAAAAAAGACTGTAAAGATTAAAATAAATGAAAATCAATACAAGGAAGACATTCAGATTCTGGCCCATTTGCCACTGCCACCTGCATAGGGCAGACAGCCTGAGAGTAAAGAGGAAGTAAGGTCTGTTGGTAAAGGCAACAACAAAATTGATCAAGTGAGTGGTCCTCAATGGCTGCCGGAGCAGCTTGTCCTTTCTCAGTGCTGCCCTCTTGGGGCATGATGTGACCTGCATGGCGTCTCACCAGAACTTGGGTTTATTTAGATGGCCTCCCCCTCTCAACCTTCTGTGCCCTGCAGATGTGGGGAAAGAGAAGGGCAAATCAGAGCTCTGCGAAGCATCCAGAGAGAGAGAGAGAGAGAGACAGACCTCTGCGAAGCATCCAGAGAGAGAGAGACAGACCTCTGCAAAGCATCCAGAGAGAGAGAGAGAGACAGACAGACAGACAGACAGAGCCCCAGTAGAATAACACAGCAGTTTCTTTTTGCAAAGTATGGATAGGACCAAGAATGGATGAATGTCTCCAATTAGCAGCACCATAACCAGGAAGTATGTCTCTCATAATCCAGGAGGCTAGCTTAGACCACTTTATGTGCAATTTAAGATATTCATGAGCAGCAACAGAGAACAAGCTGTTTTCAAAGTTCTGTTGGCATGTGCTTGCTCCTGTCCCATCCACTGAAGGACATCACAAAGCAAACAGAGACTCCATGAATGAAGAGACTCAATCCTCTTCTGAATGGAAGGAGGTTCAGAGGAACTTTGCAAAGGGTCATGTACAGGGATGGGGAGAATTTGTGGCCTTTTTTGTAATTTGTCACGCTGTGGTTTCTGTAGTTGCATTTATTATTATTGTTAAAGGTTAAATAATAGTGAACATCTGTCCATTTAATTCCCACATGCCATACCCTCATCACAGGAAAAAATGCCCCACCTCCTTGTGCAGAAGCCCTTCCCTTTATCCTTGGGAAATATGTTCCAAGACCACCAGTGGATGCCCAAAACCACATATAGTACCAAACCCAGTTTTAAATTACACACAAACTTTGTGTAATATGCAGGGCCACCCTGTATATTACATTGTTTTTATACATATATACCTATGATAAAGTATAGTTTATGAATCATCCATAGTAAGAAAATAACAACAATAATGAATAATAAAGTAAAAGTATTATAATAATATGCCAGAGTCATTACTCTTTGGGGCCATTATTAAGTAAAATAGGGGTTACTCACACACAAGTCCTGTGACGTCTGGCGCTAGATCTGATAACCCAGAAGGTCCTAAGTGAGTAAAGACAGAGGTGTGTCAGCGTGGAGATACTGTCACAGGACTGACCCATGTCCTGCACACGACAGAACAGGACGGCTCCAGATTTTATCAGGCTACTCAGAACACCATGCAATTTCACACTTATGAATTATTTATTTCTGGAACTTTCTATTTAATATTTGCTAACCACAGTTGCCCATGGGGAACTGAAACCACAGAATGTAAGACTGTAGTTAAGGGAGAACGAGTGGACTAACATCCAGGGCCCTGTGGGATGTGCCTTTATGTGCCTCCGCTGACACCCTCCTCTTCACCACAGAGCACATAGACTCCACTCATTCTGAACCACTCGCATTCCTCACACATGCTGTACTCTCACAACTGTGCACTTTCTACATGCAAATTACCTACTGCCCAGTGCCCAGCTAAGTAACTCCCATTCAGGTCTCAAACGTCTCCTTTCATTTTACTTTGTCTGTAAAAGCTTTCCTGACCTCTCTTTCTCTTCCAAAGAATAAGGTTCTTCTTGCTTAATAACACCTCTGTTACACTTCACTGAAGTTTAGCTGCCTAGCTGTATGCATCACCCACAAATCTATATGGATGGCCCTGGATGTTAGTCCACTAACATCTTTACCCACAAATCTATATGCAACTGTGGGTGAACATATGTCCTCTCTATCTTTGAGACTAACACTTGGCAAAGTGTCTGGAATCTAGTGGGTTCTCAAAATAAATGCTTGGGGAATGAAGGAGCAAATAAAAAAATTGGCATACAACCTACATATACGTAAACAGTCCTCTAGAGGTGGGGTGGAAAACACCACGAGGGACCCTGTAGTGCATAAGAGAGTCCTAAATAGCCAGGTTGTACGTCTTCCTGTGACCAGGTATCCTTGACTTCAGATAGCTCATTCTTTATTGTTCTGAACGTGTTTCATCACAGAGGAAACCTTCTCTCCTTTCATTCTCAGTGTGAATAAATGTTCTGTCAAAAGAGAGCCATTCCCTGCTATGAATTGGTAGGATAGGGTCAAGCATTTCCCAGATCTTGAAAGTAAGTTTTGCGCAAAAGTGCATAAATGCTGTTAGTTATGTATCTGGAGAATAGGATGTAGCCAGAGTGTGCCAGGGGACAGATTGCTTTGTGAGAACGATTTATGATCTGTCAGGTGGGAACTTTTATGGTGCTGTGCGAAGAGACAAAGAAATTTTAGGAGCTGCTAAAAGCAACACAAAATATGCTTTCAAGCTTAATGAGGAGAGGCGATAGAATTGGGTTGGCATGTAAGGCTGGCTCCATGTGTTAGAGAAAAGCTGAAATGTTCTTGGTGTTATATATTTTGATTTTGCTAAATTTGTTTTGGGTAGAATGGATATTTATGTCCCTGCTCAATGAGTAGAAATTTCAATGTCTATCAATATAACAACAGTTTTATTTGAAAATTTTGCCCCATGAACAGTTTCTATGTGAGTATGTCACATTTTTTTTCCCCAGGCAAAAGCCTTATTTTGTAAGGAAAGTGATAAATCCATTTCTCATTGTCTTGGTTAAAGAAAGTAGCCTTACATAGGCTGAATCATTTTTATTTAGTTGATTAGAACATACTCCCACAGGAATGGTCTTAAATGAGGTAAAGTGCCCATATTGATAATATTTCTAAACTTCTTTCTCTAGTCTGTTGATCGAACCTCTGACAAATAAAGCCTTTCTAGAAGAGAATAAACTTTGAAAAAGGCTATGATAACAGTGGGTAAGATAAACTCAACACTCCTAAACTTAGAAGAGCCCTATCAGAAAATTTTAATCTAAATCTACCCAATTAAAGCTGACAAAACGCAGGTCAAAGTAGTTTATGTGATAGACCAGTATTCAAATGTTGCAAATACATAGCAAAGGTAAGGAACAAACTCTTTCCATAGTCTATGCCTGTCATTTGGTTTCTCAAATGTTGACAAAACCACATATCCAGTTATAAACGACCGATTCAGTAGAATTCACTTCAACATCATTTCAATATCAAAGGCTCCCAAGCCAATCACACCATATAATTGATACCATAATATGGGTCATTACAAAAGTTTTGAGATTCGCAATAAGCAAGAAACGTAAAATCCACATGGATAGAGACAAATGAAGCCCTCCCACAACACTGATGAGCCAAGCAAGTTGAAACTTGCACAGGAGAATCAGAAAGGACCCTGTCAACTGCGTTTCTGAGAAGTGAAATAACGGACCACAACATTGTCTGAAAACTCCTAGTGACCTAAGTACCACAGGCTTGCAGAAAGTTTTCCATGGATTGATTTAAAAAGCAATGAAAAGGGAATTATCACTAACATAAAAAATTGTATTTCTGATATTTCTGACAAAAAGGATAGGCATTAGTAGTCTTTTCCATATATTGATACTACGTGTATTTTCTCCAACATAAATATGAAGAGTTACATCTGCCCATTCACATAGCCATCCAAAAGAGAACATATCTGTGTGCTCAAATTGCCCTAATATAAGGTATGCGTAATGTATGTCAGTATTTGGAAAGTGAATAAAACTTAGGGGACAGAGGCATGATGTTAAACATTTGCTAAATGAAATTTTCAACCAAGAATCCTGTTTTCCCCTAGAGTGCAAATAGTCTTGTCTTTTCTGCTGATGACCCCAAAGGGTCCAAAGAGAAAGTCTCAAATCCTTGGATTAATGGGTGGCAAACCTCAGTCTGATTAAATATATATATATATGTTTCTCTCTATTTTTCTCTCTATATATCTATATATATGCCTCCTCAAGTTAGTAAAAATAATTTAAAGTCAGTAATGATCCTCAGCTTGACACACACATATATATACACACAAATATATACGTGTGTATGTATATGTGTATACATATATATACTCTTGTATGTGTGTGTGTATAATGTCAATCTGAGGATCATTACTGACTTTAAATTATTTTTGCTAACTTGAGGAGTCATATTGCATATTGAGCTATGGATCAAATATTTTCCTGTGGCCTCACACACGGCCTTGTGTTTACCTGAGTAGGACAATGGCATCTGTGCAGAGATGACAGGTACAGACAGCATACAGAATAGGGGTGAAAGGAAGTCTTGGGAGCTATCCTGTCTGAATCTGAGTCTTAATTCTACCCCAAATTAACTCTGTGACCTTGGCAAATTAATCTCCTTAAGCTTCTCATTTCTCCTAGGCACAATATAGCTAACAATAGTATCTCCCTTATAAAGTTATTTGCTAATTGAAAGAGAGAACAAAAACTTAGAAAAGTGCTGCATGGTAAACTAGTATACAATATTAATACATAAATTAACAAAATTGATGCAGAAGAAGTATAAATTGCAAGCAAAGTACTAGTAAAGGTCAGTGAATTTGGGGGCTCAGGCAAAATGGATTTACTCAAGGAAGAAGAGAGTAAGAAGCCTTCAGGAAGCCTTTATATTGGTGGCCTTTCGACGACCTGATAAAGAAATGAAACATCAAGGTGAGTCTCTGAACAAGGTAATGAAAGATTCACCTTTACGCAGGTTGGGTATTTCGATCCTTTTCTGCTTTCCCTTTGAAAAATCCATCGGTAGACACTTATCTTTAGTGAGCATGCTTGAGGCAGCGGATACCCCAGGAATGTTTAGTTATTCTTCTCTTGTGGACGCTGTCTTGTGGAGAGTTGTAGTAATGGAGACATGGAACTATAGGGTTTGTGTTTATTTTTAATAGGCTATGATCCTGAGTCTGACATCTGGCTCTGGAAGTATCAACAGGAAGAGGAAAGGGGAATTATGAGCCCAGACTCAACAAAAGCAATCGAGCTGTATTTGTCCTGGCCAAGAAGGATTCATTCTCTAAGATTACTTAGGGACAGACTTTTGAAAACGCAGTGGCAGATCCAAAAGGAAGAGGATATATTGTCTTTAAGCACATTTTCATCGAAATGATACATATTAAAAGCTTAAATTTTAAAAAATGTGCTACAGTAGCAGAAAAGAAATCTCCTGTTGTCCAATACTGAGAGATTACAATTGATAACGTTTTAAATGTTCCAGGTCTTTTGAAAAAGAAAACCTCACTATATAGTCATCTATGAGGATTATACTGGATATTTGATTTGTATCTCATTTGGTTCACAAAACACAGCAGCGTGAGCAGGCTCCTCTATCCTTAAAATTGGTTGAAAACCTCATTTGTATTGATGTACTCTAATGGATAGGGAAGTTTTCTGCTTTTAGAAGGTAGATTGTTTCTCATTCTTCTCCATTACAAATAATTATTTGTGTACTGCGTTGTTTCCTACAAAGGCTGCTCCAATGTATATATTAGGAAAGAGTCTAAGAGATCGCCCATTTGTCTGTACCCTTAACTCCGAATATGGATGATTGAAAACACATCGCTAAATAAGCTAGAGGCAAAGGACTATTTTGTTCCTTACCTGTCACTTCCTAGTGAAGTAAACTTGGTTTTAACCAATGGAGGATATAGAACTTGGCAATGAAAATTTAGTGCCAACTTTATGATCTGCCTTCCGTTCTTCGCTTCTGTCCCTGTTGGTTGGGCTTAAAAACGAGCCTGTCACCATCTGTCTGTGTCTGCCCCATTTCTGTGGCTCGGAGTCATGCATGGGTGCAATCACACAGACACCCCTTGATTCCACACATAATCAAGAGGAAAATTTAAACCCCAGGAAAAAGCTTTTCACAGAACAGGAATTGCAGCCTCCATCTTTACATGCTAGAAACAGCCTTCAATTTTCTCCATGGAGATCTGTTTTATGTGTTATTTTGGTTTGCTTCTAACCCTGTTTTCTACTGCAAAAAGGCAATTTCTATTACTGGACTCTTGATTTGATGTGCAGTTAAATGCTGCATCACAGCTGAGTTGCAATATTTCACAGTGGATGGAAGAGGTATTAACAAAGTTTGTGTTTTCCTTCACGTATAATAACCACTAATTCATGGGAGTTAGGGGCTTTAGTGGGCTGACTCTGTACTTCCATAACAACAGGTAGTGCACCTTTTTCATCTGGATTTCACCCAAATAGAGTGTTTTTTAGAAAACCCTCTGGTTTACCTTTGATGGAATGTCAATCTCTTGATCATGTAACTCAAATATTTCAAACTTCTGACCCTGTTGGGCAGGAGAAATTAAAAAACAAACAAACCAAACCAAACAAAAAAAAAAACCTTCAAGGACAACAGTTAAGCCTGGTTTAGTCTGTTCTTAACAAAGCTCCACATTTCGTCATGTAGCTGTCGACTAACTACTGTTTTCTGTTCTCTGTGTTAGATATTTCTTATACTCCACCCCCCCCAAAAAAAAATCATCTAGAAGAGCCAGTGAAATCCACTAATATGTGAAAATTTGATTTAAAGAGGACAGTGGAAGGAATTCAACACTCAGGGTTCCTTCTTGATCAAAGAGGTCCATTTTGTATGTTCTAATTTATGAGCACTTGGTAACCCCAAATATCATCAGATATTCTGAATTGTGAAAACTAGTGAAAGGTTCTTATCAGTTAGGGTTCAAAAGCAGAGCGTAAACCCTCAAAATGTGAGCCTCAGATGAACTTGAATAGGTGTGGGAGCTACTGTCCTTCTTACAGCAAATGGTTTTGTTGTTGTTCTCACCCTCTTCTCTATTCTTTTCAGAATTTTTGCACTGACTTCTCTGTAGGTGCCTCTATTCCTTAAATCTATGCTGTAAATGCCTCAGCTTGGGGCCTGACACATCTGGACTATAAACTCAGTTCATCAATTGCTATCTTCTACTACCAATTTATGTAATTTTAAAAATAACTTATTTTTTCTATGTTTTACAAAATAAAGACATATCATAAGGTTGTTCTGGGGATTACACATGTAAATACATACAAATGCCTACAACACTACTTGGAATACATAAACATTGATATATGGTAGCTATTTTAAATATTTACATGTATTTGAAACACCACAGCGTTAAAATTGGGTTGGCCACAGGACTGGATTTTGAAATTATACGGGGGTTTGAATTGAGCTGAGGCAGAGTGTTATTGATTTATTTATCCTTTCAAATACTCTAGCTTTCATGTTTATAAAATTTATTTGAAATAGATCATAAAAACAGATGATAGGAGTAAGGAAACTAAATCATATCATTTTGACACACAATAGGCACGAAATAAATATTTGCTGAATGGATGAACATATGTGTATATGCCAAGCCACTCAACTCACTGGGGAATATTATTTCAATATTGGGTCTCCATATATTGTAGTGATGGGGGTTTCATGTTATTAGATGTCTACTAGATGTTTCGCACAGCTAAATGCAGAGAATATAAGGATCTATAAACTTGCTTTACTGAAAAGTTAGTCTCTGGAAAGAAGAGCCTTGGACAAAGCTCTGTATCTGCCAAAAAGGAAATGCTTGATGTGTTGGAGAAAGAGACGATGATGTCCAAAATCTATGATAACTACGGAAAGAGGGAGCAGACTTGAGGAGCCTAGATGTCAAAAACCCAGGGAAAAAGTGTACAGGATTTCCTAAGGCGAGTCTTTAAATGGGGAGGAGACTCAATCTTGCAGGGAAGATTTCGGAAATGAATTTTGGGTCAGTGGTAAACTATTCTGCTGAACAACACTAATGGAGATTCCCCAGGACCCCTGGGAAGGGACTGAGGAGCTCATGGCATCTTTCAAAAGGGGGCACGAGGAAGAAAGTTAGAACAACATGTGATGAATGCAAACATGCAGTGCGGTGATGGGGACTTGGAAGAAGGATGGCAGCACTATTAAGACCCCTGAGGAACTGAAAGCTATGAGCACTTTTAAGCCTCACCCACCCTAAACAAAATACCGACTTTATCTAGGAAAGGAAGACGACCTAAAAGAAAGCCAAACCACCTGGGAACGGTGTGTGACTCCTCTTTTACCTCCTTCATAGCCTAAGTTATTAACAGTTGCCTGTATTTCCCGGATTTGACTTCATCCTCTGCCCTGATCTGGCTTCT
The DNA here is from genome assembly GCA_963574655.1 of Perodicticus potto. Classification (NCBI taxonomy): domain Eukaryota; kingdom Metazoa; phylum Chordata; class Mammalia; order Primates; family Lorisidae; genus Perodicticus; species Perodicticus potto. The sequence goes on along the minus strand of CAUYRH010080179.1, from coordinate 66,937 downwards.
CCCCATCCCTGTATTGACACAGCATCAATTACCGACTCTAATCCTAGGGCAGCGTTATAGTTCTCACCTGCCTTCCCCTGCAGCTGCGTTTCTGATTATTTCTGCTTTGTCCGGACTCTTCTATGCCAATTCTCCCCCCTCCAACAAACCTTAAAATGTTTGCATTTCTCAAGCATTATCCCAGGCACCCTCTCTCTTCCCATTTTATATTTTCTTTTATAACCAGCTTTTCCCATCAAGCCTGTTACGTCAACTTTTATACATGCAGGTAGCAATATAGATCTGCCTCTTCAGTGCAGGTTTGCAACTCAGATTTCTCCTTGGAGCTGCTTAAGTGGCAACTCCTCTCAAATTCTATAGGTCTCAAATGGAACTTCCCATTATCTTTTTGATGGCTGAAACTCTGTCCCTTTTCTGCGTTCCACTCAGAATGCCGAGTTGTGCTTGATCGCCCAAAGAAGAGATCACGACCTATGGCTAATGTTTCTTTCTAAACATGTCTCTCATATGGCTAACTCTTCCCTTATCCCTGACCACTCCGTTCCCAACCCATGATCTGTCTCCTGCACTGTAGCAAGAGCCTCCTGACTGCTGTCTCCTCATTGTTTTGGACATCTCAGAAATGGTCTTTGTATGGTAGCCAAACCATCTATGTAAAGGAAAATTTGGAGATTATCGCTTCTCAGCTTTAAACTGCAGTGACTTCTCTTTCCAAGTAGCCTGAATTCCAAACTTCCCAACAGAACCTGCAAGGCCCGGCAGCATCCAGACCCTGGATATATCTCTTATCTCACCTGCTGCAGTTTTCCACATTTGCTCCCAGAGCCTCCATCACAACTATGTTCCATTAGCTCTTCTGTTGTTATTTTGTTTTTAATTTTTACTCCCCTATAATGCTTCATACACATGGTTCTCTAAAGCTGTTGTTTTACCAATCAATCAACTTCATATTTCTAAGAGAAATGCTTAGGTCGTTACTATTTATATTGTAAACTTTTCTATAATTTAAAATGAAGAGTTACCTATCTTACATCATTCTACACACAAGTTTCTCATTTTCCGTACTAAAATATGGTTATATCACAGGTTAGATCAATTTCAGAATTTTTTTTTTTTTTGCAGTTTTTGGCTGGGGCTGGGTTTAAACCCACCACCTCTGGCATATGGGGCCTTTGAGCAACAAGTGCTGCCCAATTTCAGAATTTTTAATATTTGTCAATGAAATGCCTGTTGTTCAGCCAGCCAATATAATAAGATTATACATTTTCTTTATATATAAATATACATACATATATATACATATTGTATTTATGTATACATACATATATGTATATATATTTATATATAGAGAAAATGTATAACATAAATATATTTATAAATACAAATATATCACATATAAAATAATATGTATATTTATATTTATATAAATATATAAATATACACATTATATTTAAATATAATATATTTAAACATATTTATAAATATAATATAAATATATATTCATATGTATATATAAAATACAATATAAAAATATAATATAAATATATATTTACATAATATTTATTAGATATGTACATATAAAATATATGCTATATATTATATGCATATGCTAAATATATGCTATATAATTAGTTATATATACAATATAAATACATATTTGTATATAAATATATATTGGATATGTATGTATTATATATTATATATTTATATATAAATCTATTTATATATGTATATATAATATAACATATATTATATATAATATATACATTATATATTATATTTTATATATTTATATATAAATCTATATAATATATACATATCTAATATATATTTATATACAAATATGTATTTATATTGTATATATAGCTAATTATATAGCATATATTTAGCATATCCTACTTTAGCATGTATTTAGCATAATCCTACTTCTGAAAATGCCATGAACTTTATCAAAGGTATTTTTAAAAACTAATTTTTAAAATTATTTTATATAATTTATATTGTATAATATATAATATATATTTATATGATATATAATATATACATATCTAATATATATTTATATGTAAATATGTATTTATATTATATATATAACTAATATATATAACATATATATTATATATATAATGTATTTATATATTTATATATAAAGAAAACATATAAATATATTTATAAATATATCACATATTCATATATATTTATATATAAATACATATACATGTGTATATTTATACATAAATATATATACATATATAGTACATATATATTTGGGTTTGAGTTAATAATTTCCATATTTTTTATTTACCCTTCATTATACTTATTATTAATTAAACCCCAAAGTTTTAGGCAACAACATGTATTTCCTCTTGACATACTTAAACACATCAGGGTTCTTGTTAAATTTAGTTAATTAATGTATAATAGAGAAGTTTTCCATTGTTTTATTTCATCCTAAGCATTTGTGGCCCAGATTTTCTGCACTGCTCTTGTCCTGTGTTCTTTCTTTACCATCATCTTGGTTTTTCATGAGCTTCTCCTTGAGGTTGAATTTCTTTTTCCACATGTCCATGTCTTAGATTACTCAACATTTTTGTTTATTTGCTTTATTTTGCAGTATTTTCAAAATATATTTGATAAGTTTTTAAAAATACCTTTGATAAAGTTCATGGCATTTCAGAAGTAGGATTCACTCAAGCACTAATTATAAGGTTAGTGTTATAACCTTATATATTTTTGTGTTAAGCAAGTTTGGTAAGGGTAAGGAACTGGGTTCTGCTCTTTCTAGAACGTGGGAGAAATGAAGGTTTGCTAAAATTGTAATTGGTAATGATGCAGCACTTATTCATATTAGGAATGGGGCTACTTGGGTATTTTGGGGGTTTAGATTGTGTTCTTATTTCTGTCTGTGCTCATCATGTTATAGAGTAGTCTTATTTTTGTCTCGTTTCATCATTCTCATGGAATAGCCTTGTCTAATATTAATTTCCTCTGAAACTGTGTGTGCTGAATTGGAAAACAGCAAGGCCCAGCCGGTCCTGAGTGGTAGGTCAGTTTCTAGCAAGGCCAAAGCCCAGCTCAGAATGCTGGGTCGGCTCCTGCCATCAGGGGCTGCCATGCTCTTTCTCACCTTTAATAACTTAGCTCACTTCTTCTTCTTTTTTTTTTCTTCCCTTAGCTCACTTTTTTGTAGAATTTATATTGCCTGGCTGTTGAGAAAAGTAAACTAGCCCTTTGATTATCTTTTATTTTGTTTGTTTTATCTTTTCTATTTCCATCTTTGTCTTTTTCTGCTTCCTTTCTGGGTGATTTCCTGAATTTAAGGTGCATCTTTTCCAGTACTGGTGTGTGTGTGTCATTCTCCAGACATTTCTTTTCATGATATTCTGTTCTTGTTGATGAACTGAATACCTTATTTTACTGTTGTGAAGGTAGGTCGGTATAAAGATAGTTGTGGCTTGGTTTTTATTTGTTTTTGTTTTATTTTAGATTTTTCTCTCTCAGTGTCATCTTTTCTCATATCTTCATATATCCTTTTAATCTGTCAATTTCTTTTCCCTATTCTGATTATTTTTGTTTCTCCTTTCAGATTTAACAGTGAGACTCTAGAAATCTCTGTGTACATGATTTCATCTTACTGGGGTCATATGGTTGGACTATCTCATTAGTGGGCCTGTAACCATTGCTATCTTTATCTCTATTTTTTAGTTATTTAATTTTGTCAGAATCAAGATATTATGTCTGCCTAAGAATATAAATCTGGCTGCCAGGGATTAAGGGGAAGCAAGGTGCGTGAGGAAGCTTGAGGTTTCAAACTCACTGTGTGCACTTTGGATTAGTCCCTCTTTTCATTATACCTCCTCTCCTTTTATCTGGTCATAATGCTCAAGTTCACAGTCACATGTTAGGACAGGGAAGGGCAGCTGCTGATCGTCCTCGGACAATGAGGTGAGAATGTTCCCTATAGACTCTAACTTCTAGTAGAGACTTTCAGTCAATTATTTTTAGTACCTCTTGGAACTGACTTTTAGAAATTATCGATTTTCCAACAGGTTTACATTCTCTGCAATCTCGTTATTCTTATTTCTTCCTTATATATTCACCCTCTGAGCCTGTTAAGTGAGTTTCTCCTTGTTCATCTGTTCTATTCCAATACTTTTTATTGTTGTTGTTTCCTAATTTTCCTTTTGCTTTGTCAACAAGGATTTGGCATTCAATAGTAGCAATCAAAAGAACATATCACATCTTTATGTTTCACTAGAAGTCTCAGTATATACTTTAGAAAGAAGAAGAAACTAAATTTTGATAGATAGCCCTGGTGTGGATATTGAGCTAGAATCTAGAATCGGACATTAAAAATAAAACATATAAGCGATTAGGAAGGAAAGTAGCTCATGGTTTTATTAAGAATAGGTCGCATTGATCTATTTTAATTTCCTATCTTAATAACTTAACTAACCTGGCAGATCAATAAAATGCATTAGGTGGAATAAAATAAATCGTAAAAGGAGTATTTGAAGATATACTTGTTGACATAATGTTGAGAAATACATGTAGTGGGGAGGAGCAAAGACTTTGGATTTATATATAACAGGGGGTTACATCATGGCTCCGCCAGCCATGTGGCCTTGGATGAGTTACTTGACCTTTTATGCACCAGTTTAGTCATCTGTAAAAACTAGATTAATAGTGCCTGCTTAGTAAGGTTGTTGAAGGTTTTGAACACAGTCGTGCATGTGTATGGGGCTGTCCCACATTGCCGTCAGCCTAGACTCATATCTACCCTCGTCTATATTGTCCTTTGCATCACAGTGGAGAAGCTGGGCCTACATCTCCCAAAATCAGTTCCCAGTAAGCTTCTAACTGAGATTCTGTCAATGAGAAGCACTGGTCAGAGATTCAGAAGTAAAGGCAGCTGCAGGCTAAGCTGTAAACAATGACAGCTGCGACATATAGGCTTCCTTCCTGCTCAGCTCTCTCAATCCACCCACCTCAGTCCTGCAGCTAGTGGAGATCAACAACCCCAGCCTCCCTGGACAGGTGCCTTCGGATCCCCGGCATCTTCCAGCAATTGACCTGTGCCTGTCTGCACTTTCAGATTTTGTAAAATCTTACAATAGCTTCTTTGATCTTCACTAACTCATCTCTTATGGATTTTTTTAAACTTCTAGCACATCAAATTAAAATTATTTCTATTTGTTCATATTGATATACATGTGGGAGGTGGGCAGTAGGTGGGAAACAAGATTGACCATGAGTTGATCATTATTGAGGCTGGATATATGGGGGTTCGTTTTACTATTCTGTGTATTTCTGCACTGGTTTAAAAAATAATAAAAGTGCGTTAAAATAAAGACATTTTTATATTAAAAAAATCTTTTGTACTTGGAAGTAAAATTTGTTTTTATAGTTTTAGGTAAATTTATACATGGTTTGATTATTCTAAACAAAGCATACGTATCAAAATACACATTTATATCTGGAAGGGGTTTCTATTATTAGTCACCTAGTCATTATTTTTCGTTTTCATGCTGTCACTTAATGAAATGACCCGAGGTTGTGTATTAGATGTAAAATATAAAACATATCATGATATGCTAAAGTGGTGATACAAATCATATAAAAATATTAAGTTTATCTGGGTGTCAATGTGGCATAGAACTTGAACCAAGAAGGAAAGGTGATAAAATCGAGGGGAAGATACAAGGAAAAAAAACATAAAATTATTAATCACTTATAGATAAGTGGTTCTCAACCTGTGGGTTGTGACCCCTTTTTAATAATGAAAATATGTTGTGGCATTAGGAAGGTTGAGAACCACTGCTGTAGATTGTCAGTATTCTATCTTGGCTTACTTGTAGAATGTTCTAACAATTATTTTTAAAGTTTGTTATTATTTTAATAAGCCTGTCATTTTCTTTTTGTTTTCCTTGGATACGTGTCTTACTTGAGCAAGTGACCTTGTATTCTCGAGCTCCTGCATTTCCCACAGCACTTAGCACAGAGCCGGCCCTGTAAGATAGCCTCACGAAGACTTATTAAATTAATTTTCTTAAATCCCTTATGCACTGCCCATTTGCCTTCATTAATTATCTCAGACCTAGAGGAGATGACCTCTGCTTGCTTCCATGCTTGAATTACATCTCAGACATGTAGAATCTTTGAACAATAAAATTTTCCAGGGGAAGCGATGAACTAGTAGAGTTAGAACATGTTCATTTTAAGGATGATGATATGATATGCACATTCTTATCTGTCATGAATTCTTCCATCTCCCTCCCTGAAACCCACAAACCCTGTCTTGTCCCCTCGTATGTTCTGCCATCATCATTTCTAGCTGCGAAACAATGGATTGGGTCTGAGAACAGAGATACTCCTTCTCTTTTGTCTTTTAGCTGGTAAACCACAAATAAATAGCAGAGTCTTAATTATTATAATGCAAAAGACAAAATACGCTATGTGAAAATGTTTTTTAAATGATAGATTTTCATTTTTTAATTACACCAAGTATTTCTTTTGAGATTTAAGAGATTTTAAGCTTTACGAGCATTAATACTTTTGTGATTGTGATTTGTTTGCCCCTAATTAAAAGAATCAGGAAGAGAGTGGGGAGAGAATATCGATGCAGCAGGAAACACTGATGAAGAATGCAGCTCCTCGTTTTCTTCTTTTGTTTCAATGATCAAAAATCTAGCACATGGCAGAAATGAGGCAAATCTGTTATGATGGGATAATTGTGTCTGTATCTTCTGTTCCATCACTCATTAACAACAGGATAAATATGAATCCTGGATTTTGCTAATCTGATGGCCTTGGTGCTGTTTTTTTTTTTTTTTTTTTTTTGGTAAACAGTATAAATTATTTCCAGAAGAGCCAGGGAGGAAAATGTGAGATACTATTGCAGAATCCAACACTCTCATAAAACTTACAAAATTTCTGTGTCTGGCCCAGGGGACACTAACTACCTATGTGTCTTCATGAGCCCAGGGGAAGATATCAGACAGACTCTCTCTCTCTCAATATCCTCACTCCCTGTTCTGGTTGCACCTGGATGAAGGCAAGTCTGCCAGCATTTCTTCAGCAGGCTTTCAGCTGTCAAAACAAACGAAAGCCTCATGGGGAGGCTCACACTTGCCTGCTGAGGAGAAAACACTGTGTTAAGTGTTTTACATATATTATCTTATTATATCCTTACAAAGCCTTTTGAGTAGGGTCTCCATTAAGCAAATGATAAAAGGGAAAACAACTAAGAGTATATTAGAAATGTCTTACCACAAAAAATAAGTAAGTGAGGTGATGGTTATGTTAATCAGTTTGATTTAAGCATTCCACATTGTATATCAAGTCATCCCCTTATACCCCATAAATGTATATAGTTATGATTTAATAAAAATTAAATATAAAAATTGAATCTCAGAAAGTATTATATTTTTAGTAATGTATTTCTTTCAAATGAGAAGAATGGGATTGGAGCCCCCGTGTTAGATACCAAAGTGGGCACTGCAACCTGATCCTTCCCAGAACTACTCTGTGGGTGACATTAGCCCTGGAGCTCTCTTTATTCCATTACATTCTTTTGATGCCTTTCTTAGTTTTAGGCTACTAGAATAAAAATACCATAGACTTAGGGGCTTAAATAACAAAAATTTATTTCTTATAGTTCTAGAGGACGGAAATTCAAAGACCCATGTGGACGCCCAATGCCAGGTTCAAATATGGCCATGGATCTGCTGGGGATCCTGTGCCAGGTTCAAAGATGGCCATTTTCTTGCTGTGTCCTCCAGGTGGTGAGGGAAGAGAGAGGAATCTTTTGTTTCTCCTTGCAAGGTCATTAATCCTATTCCTGAGTGCTCCACTCTCATGTACTAATCATTTCCCTTTGGGGGGAGTCCACCTAACACCATCACATTGGAGATTAGGCTTCCCCATCAGAAGTTCAAACATTCATTTCAAACAATGCCTGAGATAAACTAATGAGGAACTTAACGTATTCTAAGTGATGGGAGGAATAAAGCTCTTCCAGTCCACTGTGTGCAAGAATACCCTTGTTACACAATAATATTGGCACTCAATTAAATGTTACTAATGCTAGACTATAAACAATGCAAAGGCAGGGTCATTTGTCTGCAATGTTCAGTGTCACTTCTCAAATTTCCAAGATGGTACTTGACAAAAAGAAGGTGCCCGATGAGTCGGTATTGAAAGAATGAACCCCCCAGGTCGAGGTGACTTCCAATGCCAACTTTAGACTGCCCATTCTTAACTTTTCATTTGAAGAAAAGAAAGTTTGACTTTTGTAGGAATAAATGAACCTTTTAGATTCACTGAGAAAAAAGTAATAGAAGTTCCTACAAACCACAGCTAAATAAATGTAAAGTCTCCAGCTGCTCTTTCAGAGTGGCTCGTCACTCATTATAAATGGTAGGTATTTCTGCCTCCAATCCACTAAAAGCATTGGAGCAGTTTTCTTCAGACCAAGTTTTAGTCCATTAATCAAACCCCTAGCAGCAGCGTTTGCGAGTACATGATAGGAGTAAAACAATGTCTCGGTATAAACAACCAGAATGGCAGCTCTGCCCAGAGAAACAGTTTTGTTTCAGGGAAATCGTTTGTTTATTTGTTCCTAATTAACGTCTCTCTAGTAAGGTCTAAATTTAGAGATACCTGACTTCCACAGGATTCCAGAAGCTGCTTTGCTTTTATGTGTGTGTTTTAAACCAAGAGAGAACACATGAAAATGGATAGAGAGAAATGTATAAAGGGAGAAAATAAAAAAGGACTATGCAATTATAATAAAGCTAAGATGCAGAAGATGGGAAGGATCATTAGCCTTCATAGGAGATGAGTGCTGTGGGTGGTTTATCATGGTTAGATTAAAAGTATTATGTATGTTGAGAAACATGATATTATAGACTAATGAATTAGGACTTAAAAAAAAAAATCTACATCTGAATCAGAAAATGACCTGCCATCATCTGGTCACTATTGACTCTCCTGTGGTGAATAAAAGGAAATGACACAAAGTAAAAATCAAGATGTTTAGTGATCCAGCTCTCCCCCTGGATTTGTACTTTTCACAATTATCCTTATTTACTTGTGGGGAAGAGAGGGTGTATCAGCCATTGCATGTCATGACTGAAGCAAAGGAAAGAGTGAAGATTTTCCTTCTATAATAACTATAGCATCCAGGCTGTGCAATAAAATAGGTAGTTTGATCACTTATATAATCATTACTTTTCAGGGAGCAATTCAATCTCCAATTAAAGAGCTGACGTACATAAACAGACACAATGCTCCCTTTACACTCTCATTGAGAAGTTACTTTTTAATTGCTTTGCTTATAATTTCAACTTCAAAGCCAGTAATAGCTTTTGAATTAATAGCTCATAGCCCATTTGATACCCTGATATTTAATTAATGAGTTCATAACTCTGGCGGCACATTGCCTTTCTGAAAGCTCCTCCAGGTTGTTGGAGTCCGCATTGCAAACTGTTGTCTGCTAACCAGGCTTCCAGGGGTCATTTTGCCTGTGTAATTCTTTCAGCTGGATGGTGGAAAAAGAATCAGCTGGATCAGAGAGAAAGATGGCCCTTCCCAGTTCTGCAGGGTCGCCAGCTTTGTTGGGCCTCTGGGGTTAGTTAGAATTTCACGTTGTTTTCTCTTTTAACTTTAAGGATTTGTCTACACAGATGGCATCTAAAACGCCACTAGCTACCCTAATAACGGTCACCTCTGTACAGTCTGGAGATGGGGAGGTGGATGAATGAGCCCACATCTCTGCATTCTTCTTTACAGAAATCTTTTTAAACCACCATGTTTTTCTTCCCCATGACTCTGCTGGTCACTTTGCAAAATTGTAAGCTGCGGCTCTTGAGTTAAGAATGTGTTTTACATTTCTAAAGGTTTGTTGAAGGAGGAGGAAAATGGCAAGGAAGAGAAGGAGAAGGAAGGGAAGGAGAAGATGGAAGATGTAGAGAAAAGGGGAGCAGGAAAGGGAAGAGAAATTATCGCAGCCCTTTGCAGGGTGTGTATGGGGGGCTTACCCTTAAAGGATACTTAACACGCGTGATAAGTTTCTGTCATAGCAATCCCATTATTGGCATGCCTTGATCAACTTTCCTCCCTAACTCTCAGAATGTGTGTTTTGTAAGAGTTGACAACAAGGTTGAGGCCCCCGTACCGCAGCTGCCTGTACTGATGGTCTATTCCTGTTATGAAAGCATCAACTACATCCAGGGCTACGTTGGACGTGCTATCCCTCCTTTTAGAAGGATGCTACCGCTCAGCACTGTAGTCTCAAATAAGGTTTCTAAATTAAAAAAAAAACAACTCTGTAACATTGAGCTTCCCTCTTGCTACTACAACCCTTACCCAAATGTCCTCAACTATAATTCCTGGCATTGAGTTTATTATTCAAAATCAACTTCATTGAACTTAAAGTTTTGTCCTTTCAGAGGACTTTTCCAGAGATGATGACTCTGGCAATATTCACATTCCCTGGTGAAGTGTTTCCACGATCCCCATCAGGGTGGCTGCCCACCTGCTGAAAGCCAGGGCCAGAGAGAGTGTGACACAGACAACGGCTGAGAAAGGAGGCTGCATCTGCCAGTTCTCCTTACTGAGGATCATCTTATCCACATCCTTCTCAGGAACAAGGAGTAAGGGAAGAAGAATCCTAGGACAGGAAACTAACCTCTCTGTCTGCTTCAGGGTTGAGCTGAGGACTGGCTCTGCCGGAACTTCATAGATCGCTGTAAAGTCAGATGTAATTAATGTAATTGAGATAACTGTGAGTTATTCGTAAGATTTGGATTATTAAGAGAAAGATTATTATAAAATTAGGTACTACTAATAGTGATTGCATTAATGATTTTAATTTTAGTGGTTGCTTTAAAAATGTGCTAGGAATTGATTTTCTGTAAGTGGACTAATACTAATAATAATTAAAGCTACCATTTATTGAGTGCTTACCATAAATCAAAAACTATGCTACGTTCTTCATTTACATTACCTTAATTAATTAAAAAATATTTTTGAGGATGTAGATTAATGAGAAAAAGGACCCTCTGTGCATTTTGAAGGAGAGTACACTTAGAAAGCTACCAAATGATGGAATTAGCAGATAAAGGATTTCATTAGAACATCAGAATTCCAGGGTGTGAGGACTTTCAGGGGTGAAGATAATGCTTCTGTGGTGTGTCCTCAGGGGAAGAACATTTGAGATGACAGCTGAGTAGTCCATGGACTGCTCCAGGGGCAGTTCATTTCCACAGGTGTGAGTAGGGGGCGCAGAGGACACACACACACACACACACTGGAAAGCAAAACTACCCATCAAAAGCCCCACAGTTGCTAGTTCTACTTTGGCCTGAGTCTGACATATTTGAATCTATTACCAGTGGCTTCTGAAAATGTTAAATGTTGTGCAAAGTTACAATAGATATGTACAGTTAGATGTCAAAGTTTATTATAAATAACATGCTAAGAACAGGGTTCTACTTTATTCATTCATTATCCTTGAATTTGTCTCTATAGCTATCGCATCAAGAAGGATGAACAAACTGTAATAGTTATCATTGAAGCACTTTGTGCATTTTAAAGTATTTGAATGAGTTGGTCTCCACTTAACTCTTACAAGGAACTGAGGCTTAAAGGAGGTTTCCGGTTTACCCAAGGCCACACAGTGACCATGTAGTGTAGCTGCATGTTTATCTTCTCTTAGCCATTAAGTTATCAATGAATTTCGTAGTTTGATGTCCTGTTCCCACTGGTCACTCCCAACCCTCTTCAGTTGTTCACTCCACCGTGTGTGTGTCTGTGAGTGTGCTCACCTTTGCATTCTGAGCCTGACAGAATTAGGGGCAGCCCCTCTCACAGCACCAGGCAGTGTTATGCATTTAATCAGCACATGCTTTGATGATGTGGATAACACGTAATATTTTTCTCTTTTTTTCCTTGAGATATTTATCAACATGGACCAGGATCCTTCCCTTTTTTGCTATAGAAACCATGCTGTAAGGTATAGGACAGGGAGAACCATTCACCTGATTTCAGTTTCTCTCTCTGCTGTTGTTTCCTTTTGGTATGTGAACAAAGCCAGCTGCTCTAGAATTTGGAAAATTCCAAAGCATTCCTGTCTATTGAGTTAAAAATCATTCCCCTGCACATAGGCTGTGAGCTAGCATCTGAGCATTTTTTCTAATCATAAGGCTTATAAAATCTAACAGATATGAGAAGCGTTTATGTAACTGTAGAACCACTAATTGGGATTGTACTTTGTTATTTTTTTTCAACATACCATGGGTGAAAATTGGGTAAAACTATTAGAGTCATCATATATATTAACATAAGCCCTAACGATTACAAGAAAGAGTGGTTATTTTTCAAGTCTCTTAGAGATAATTTTGAAAATCGGCCTTTTTTATTCCTTACAGACACATTTTATAAGCATCCAAGCTTCTTCCTTGTTACCAAATCAGGTCAAGATGGCCTAATGTGTGGATGTGTTAATTTGAGCATGGTTATATTGAAGCCTAAATAAGGTTCCAGATGAAGATCATTGGAATTTTCATTATTCTTAATGATCCTTCGGAATGTATAGAACCTTTTCTTTCTTTTTTTTTTTTTTTTTTTTTTTGGTGGTTTATGGGATGGTAGCTTGCAGTTGGCAAAGCAACTCAGAGGAACACCCAAAGTTAAATGTGTGAATAAAATACAAGAACAACATAGTAATGACTAATAAGATGTAAATGCCAAGAAATTTTCTTGTCTTTTAAATTAGACATCTGTGCCCTATTTTTACATGCTCATCACCATAAGCGCTTTAGCATGTTTCCCCCAATCTGTCAGCACAGACATATTCCGGCGGCCCTGAAGCTTTAACACCTTCCCTGCTACAGAAATGCCCTGGCAGCCACTCCTGCGGAACATCTGCTGAAAGCAAAAGACGGGTGATACAGGCCCCACCCTCCAGGGTTTTGTTCGAGAAGTTGGCACAGTGCCTCTTCTCTGCGGCTAGAAACAACTGTTTGTGGGTCGTGTCTGCAGGAAGATCGGCTCTGGGGGGACACCACTTCTCCCCAACAGGCCTCCTTGTTATATGGATTCAGCAGTTCAGAACGTGGCCTTGTGTCTGCACAGGAGGTAGGGAGCAGGGAAGGGCTGGCTTGAAACTGAGCTGCCTCGAGTACACACATGTTTGCACAGCTTGCAAAGTGGCAAGAGTACGGGCTGGTCCTATCTGCACAGAAACACTTGGGCTGAAGTGCTTCGCATCTGACCAGGGAAAATGCGGACACTCAGCTTAATAGGCTTTCAGAGAAGGACTGCAACCAGGAGTTTCGGAAGCCACTTTTCCTGCAGAGGAGTGCTTTATGCAAAGGTAATGCATTTCAGAGGACCCCAACATCTCTGATGCTTCCTAAACCACCAGTTCACCTGCTGATACCTCAGAACCTTTCCTTTCAGAACACTCTTTGGCAAAAGTTTATCTTTCGCCAAAGTAAGAGATGGGCTTAAAAGCCAAATCCTTCAGTGTGGGCAAAGAGATGAGAACAGAACACTGAAGTAGAAATATCTGATACATCCTTCTATAGGGAAGGACAAGAAACAGACTGATCGAAAGTCTGTGTGAAGAGAAAGAGGAAGGAGGCTGGAGGCAGACACCCCAGAGAAGAAAAACAAACAACCCCAAAGTCCACATTTGCTGGCTGTATTGTTAAAATCTCAGGTCAACTGCATGCCCCATCAAAATGTAACTGTTCCTTTGTTGAACATTTTATGTTATATTCAATGACTTATTAATTCTCCTAACAATCACCTGAAATTATCTCTATTTTATAGATGAAGAAAATTAGCCTGTGAGATCATTGACTGGTCCAAAGTTAGCTAAGAGAGATGTATGGATTACCTTGAAAGTAAATGGAATTTGGAGTCAGACACCTGAGATGTGAATTCCAGTTTCAAAAGTTATTAGTATGTGACCTTGAGCAGGTCACTTCGGTTTTCCCTTTTGCAGTTTCTGTAGAGAAACTATACTGTAGGGATGAAAATATATACTTTTCAGAGTCATCGTGAAGATAAAAGGTTAAATGACTTGTCCAAGTTTACACAACTGACAGGAATCAGTACAAAATACACGGCACAATTCTCAACACATAAATACGTCTTGAATGATGTTCACTATTATTAGAGATGACAGAAATGGAATTTAAGCCCAGGTCTCTCTAGTGCTGTCACCTGTTACACTCTCATTCTCACAAAGGATGGCTGCATAGGAATGGGGGATATTTTACCATTTATGTTTTTTACAACATGATCATGGTCACAATTGCATCAACATAAATGATCATGGTCATGATTGCATCAAAATAAATCCAGGGAAAATTATCCTATTGACTATCACCCTTTCTGTTAAGGAGCTAAAGCTATTTCTGGAAATGAGAGTCAGCATTACATAAGAGAATAAAGCAGACATTTGCATACACATAAGGTTTAGTCTGGGAGATCTGTACTTCCTAGAGGGCCTCATTCACTAGCCCTTTTAAGAAGTCTTTTCAAAGATCTGGAAACAACACAAATCCCACCAACCCATGAATGGATTAATAACTATGATAATATATATTATAGAATGTTGTTCAACCATAAAAAAGATAGAGACTTTACATCTTATTTACCTGGATGGAGCTGAAGAACATTCTCCTTCATAAAGTATCTGGAGAATGGAAAAGAAAGCATCCTACCTGTCCAATGCTAATTTGAAACTAGTAGACCAACAACTACAGGACCACACAAGTGAAAGATGTAATGAAATTCAATGAAAGGGAGGGAGAAAGGGGGAGGGGCTATGTAAGCTCCCATCCCACAGGTTTAACAGGTTTAATGTAGGAGTATATGGTTCAGCTTCTGGGTGAAGGATTCAACTACAACTGTGATTTCACCATACAAAAGGAAAGCAATGTAACTTAATCATTTGTACCCTCATATTAATAAAAACCAAAAATCAAAAAAAGAGTATAATCTAAAAAAAATAAAAGAAGAAGAAAGAAAAGTAAAAAGAAACTTCTTCTGGAATGCACAGGCAATTCATATCAGCTTCTTTTTAGCTCCTATACTACTTAATGTCTTTGACACATTCATTCACTTAATTTTCAAAAACAAATTTATTGAAATTCTTTTGTATATCAAGAACCTTTTAAGGCATTAAAAATAGAGCAGTGAACTAAACAGAAAATGTCTGTGTTTTCATGAAAGATAAATCTAGTGTGGATGGAATGGGAGCAGACGAAATGAACATATGATGGGCAAATAGATAATGTATTCATTTATTGTAGCTGCTGTTCAAATCACTACATGCCAAAAAGCTGAAAACAAAAGAAATGTATTTTCTCATAGTTCTAGAGGCAGGAAGTTGGAATCAATATTATTGAGCCAAAATCAAGGTGTAAGCAAGGACACACTCCTTCCGTATTCTCTAAGAGACATTTGATCTTTGTCTATTTCAGCCTTCAATGGCTGCCAGCATTCCTTGGCTTATGCCACATCAATCTCTGTCTCATCCTCTTGGAGTGTGTATTGCTAACCTCTGTCTCTATGTAGTGATTGCAATTGGTGCTACTCTGATAATCCAGAATAACCTGCTCATCTCAAATCCTTAAATTAATTACATCTACAAATATCCTTTTGTTTATTTTTCATAGATTTAGCTGGTAAAAGTGCACTTGCATTACAAGGATATGCTGCACATTGGTGAAGTCTAGGCTTTTAAGACTAGTCCACTTTGTATTTAATAGGTCATTTTTCAACCCTTACCACTTCCAACTCATCCACTTCTTGGAGTCACTGTTGTCTGTTACTTCGTATGTTCATGTGTAACAATTATTTAGCTCCCTCTTATAAGTGAGAACATGGACAATTTGACCTTCTGCTTCTGAATTGTCTCACTTTTGCCATGGAATTGACTTTTATACTCCTATAGGTAGTTGGAAAGTTCTCCCTTCAGCATAAAAACCTGCAGAAGAATCCTGCATTTCCTTTGAGAAAATTAATGAAATGACTTTTTTGATTCTTTTTAGTGAACTCCATTTGGCTATTTTAAATGAGGATTAGCCATATCAGCTCACATACAGATAGATCTTTGAATAACAGGATTTACAAAATTTAGTACAGATTATCAAATGTTTACTATAAAGGGTGATTTGTCAGATTGAAACTCAGTGAATTAATGAATGAGAGCCACTTAACAGGATTTTTATTACAATAAGTCAAATAATAGACCAATAAATCAAAGGAATTAGCTTTAGTTTCCTGTTGAGAATAGCATTAAAGTAGGCTATTAGGTGGCTTTTCTTCATTTTATTTATTTAATTTTATTTTAAGACAAATCATATTTTCTCTGCTGAAAATGAAAGATTCTACAATGAGAATCTTGAAAAAAGAATTCAGGGAGATATCTGCTACTCAACTACAAAATACTGTCAGCCGATTAATATTCATGGGTTCTGCCTCTGTGGTTTAGTCCAACCATGGATCAGAATTATTTGGAAAAAATTATAACAATAAAAAATACCAATATAATAATAATAATAATATAAATAAAAATACAATTTAACTATTTATATGGTATTTAAATTGTATTAGGTTTTATAAATAATCTAGAGATGATTTAAAGTATAGGGGCAGATGTGCTTAGGTGATATGGAAACACAAGTTAAATATTTCTTATGAAAAAAGCTTGGGACCAGAAATGTTTCAGATTCAGGTTAGTGATTTTTTTTTCTTTTTTTTGTATTTTGAAATATTTTCATATATATACATAATGAACTATTTTGCTTATGGGATCTAAGTGTAAACACAATTTTTTTTATGTTTCATATACACCTTATACAGATAGTCTGAAGACAATTTTTTTCTTCCTTTTTTTTGAGACGAAGTCTCACTTTATTGCCTCCGATAAAGTACTGTTACGTCACAGCTCACAGCAACCTCCAGCTCTTGGGCTTAGTCGATTCTCTTGCCTCAGCCTCTTGAGTAGCTGGGACCACAGGCGCCTGCCACTCACCCAGTTATTATTTTGTTGCAGTTTGGCCATGGTCAGGTTCGAACCCACTACCCTCGGTATATGGGGCTGGCACCCTACTCACTGAGCCACAGGCACTGCCCGTCTGAAGAACATTTTGCATAATATTTTAAAACATTTTGTGTATGAAACCTAGTTTGTATTAAGTATGTATATATGGAATTTCCTACTGGTGATATCATGTTGGCATTCAAAAAGTTTCAGATTTCAGACTTTCAGATTAGGAATGCTCAACCTATACTATGGTATTTATATAAGGGCCTTGAGAATTTGTGCGTTTTAGTAAATTCTGGGATTCCTGGATCCTATCTCCTGTGGAAACTGAGAGACTGCTTGTATATTATTATTATGTATTTTTTCAGTTCTTAATAGCTAAGGATATATAATAGTTGTATATATTTATATAGTACATGTGATGTTTTAATGCAGGTATATATTATACAATAATCAAATCAGGGAATTGGGGTATCTACCACCTCAAGCAATTATTACTTCTTTGTGCTGGGAACATTCCAGTTCATTCTTTTAATTCTTTTAAAGTGTGCCATAACTTATTGTCGACTATAGTCATTTTGTTGAGCTATTAGATATTGTTCATTCTGTCTAGTATCTATTTAATCATCTAACTATTTTTTTTGCACCCATTAACCATCCCTCCATATCCCGCCTCCCCACTGTACTTCCTGTTCTGTGGTAACTATCATTCTATACGCTGTCTCCATGAGACTTGTTGCTTTAATATTTAGCTCCCCAAAATGGGAGAATGTGACCTTTGTCTTTACACACATGGCTTATTTAATTTAACATAATGGTCTCCAGTTCCATCCATGTGTTGCAAATGGCAGAATTTCATTCTTCTTATGACAAAATAATATTCCATTAGGCATATGTGCTATTTTTCATTATCCATGCATCCACTGATGTACACTTAGGTTGATTCCAAATCTTGGCTATTGCAAATAGTGCTGTAATCAACATGGGGGTCAGCTATCTTGTTATACTGATTTCCCTTCTTTTGTGCACACATATATATACCTGGCAATGGGATGGCAGGGTCATATGGTAATTCTATTCTTAGGTTTTTGAGGAAACCCATAGTGGTTGCACTAATTTACATTTTTAACAAAAGTGTACTAGGGTTTTCCTTTGCCCACATCTTCGACAACATTCATTGTTGCCTTTTTGATAAAAGCCATTTTTACAGGAGGGAGATGTTACCTTGTTATAATTTTGAGTTGAGTTTCTCTGATGACAAATGATGTTGAACATTTTTTCATGTATCTCTTGGCCATTTTGTATATCTTCTTTAGAGAAATGTCTATTCATATTTTTGCCCATTTTAAAATTAGATTATTTGTTTTTTACCCCCACTAAGCTATTAGAGTTCCTTATGTATTCTAGATACTAATTCCTTGTCAGATAGTTAGTTTGCTAATGTTTTGTCCTGTTTAACGGATTATCTCTTCTTTTGTTGATTGTTTCCTTTGTCATGCAGAAGATTTTTAGTTTGATGTGATCCCATTTGTCCAATTATTTTGGTTGCCTGAGCTTTTGATGTATTTCTCAAGAACACCATGACCAATGTCCTGGAGGTTTCCCCAAGTTTTCTTTGAGAACTTTCATAATTTTTTTCTCCTAGATTTAAGTCTTTAATCTATTTTGATTTAATTTTTATATATGGCAAGCAATAAAGCTCTAGTTTCATTCCTCAGCATATGGGTATACAGTGTTTCCAGCACCATTTATTGAGGTGACTGTCCTTTCCCCAATGCGTGTTCATGGCATCTTTGAAAACATTAAGTTTACAAAAGATGTGTGAATTTATTTCTGGATTTTCTATTCTATTTCTTTGGTCTATTTGTTTATTTATATGCCAGGAACGTGCCTGTTTTGGTGACTACTGCTCTATAATATAATTTGACATCAAGTCAAGTGATTCCTCCAGTTTTTTTTTTTTTTTTCTTTTTTTGCTCAGGATGGGTTTGACTATTCTGGATCATTTGTGGTTCCATATAAATTTTAGGATTATTTTTTTCCTTTTCTCTGAAGAATGTCTTTGATATATATTTTGATGGATATTGTACTGAATCTATATATTGCTTTGAGTAGTACATGCATGAACATTTTAACAATATTTATTCTTCTGATTTATGAGTATGGAATATTTTCCCATTTTTTTGTGCATCTTTTTCAATTTATTTCATCAATGTTTCATAGTTTTCATCATAGATATCTTTTACTTCTTTGGTTAAGTGTATTCCTAGATATTATTTTATTTGTACTATTGTAAGTGAGATTATTTGTTGGGTGTCTAGTAGACCCCCAACCTGGAACAGTGGTCAGCAAGGGAGATGGCAGTGAAGAAAAAATGAAACTTACCCCAAATTTAGTGCATAAAACCTGGGAGCCTATAAGGACACACACTTGTTTCATGTGCCTGGTGGCAGCCTGAAAATAATGCAGCAACCTGTCCTGCTTCCCAGGAATCTTTTTATTGGGTACTACAACACAGTATCTATGCAAGAATGTGCAGTAGTCAGTAGTCAGTAGTCAAGGTTAAGAATGATAGAGGGGAAATTACAGCCAACAGGAAGGGTGAGTACAGGGTAAACAGGGACATAAGGCAATGGAACATCTGAAGTGGCCAGATAACAGGGAAACAGGAGAAAGAAGGGAGAGAGCAAGTCTCATCTCAGACAGACACTTCAGCTTCTCTAGCCTGACCTGTATCATTGATGGTCTCAGCTTGCTTGCACTGCTGATTTCCCCACACAGGGATAGTCACATAGACAGTCCCCTGACTGGGCACCTTCAGACTCCTTTGTTCTCAATTAGGAGTACAGCGTGGCCCACCTGCAGGCTTTACCCTGGCTTCTGAAGTACCCACAGAGTCCCAGCCTATCTATTCCCACAATTACTTTCTTGGTTCCATTTTACTATTGTTTCCTATTTTCATATAGAAATGCTATTTATTTTTGTATGTTGATTTAATATCCTATGATCTTACTGAATTTATTAGTTGGTTTCAATAGCTTTTTTTTGTGGAGTCTTTATATTTCTCTTAATACAAGATTATATCACCTACAAACAAGGATAATTTGACTTTTTCCTTTACGATTTGGCTGCCCTTCATTTTCTTCTCTTGTCTGATTGCTCTAGCTAGAACTTCCAGTGCTTTGTTAAATAACTGTGTAGAAAGCGGACCTCTTTGTCTTGTTTCAGATTTTAGAGGAAAGGCTTTCAGTTATGCCCATTAAAATACTACCTGTTGGCTGTCATATATGACTTTTATTGTGTTATGTTCCTACTAAATGTAGTTTTCTGATAGTTTTTAGCATGAAGGAATGTCAAATTTTATCAAATGCTTTTTCAACATCAATTGAAATGATCACACGTTTTTTGTACTCAATTCTGTTGATGTGATGTATCACATTGATTTCTTTGTGTATGTTGAACATCCTTGCACTGATCTCACGTTTATCAGTATTATCTCACTGATAATCTAAAAGATTATCATGATGGATAATCTTTTTAATGTGTTGTTGAATTCAGTTTGCTTGCAATTGTTGAGGGTGTTTATATTTATATTCATGAAAGATATTGGATTATGGTTTTCGTTTTTGTTGTTGTGGTGGTGTATTTGACTGGTTTTTGAATCAGGGTGACACAGGCCTCAGAGAATAAGTTTGGGAGTATTTCCTTAATGTTTTGGAATATTTTACGTAGGATTGGTATGAGTTCCTCTTTGAACGTTTGGTAAATTTCAGTGGTAAAGATGACATGTCCCTGGAATTTTCTTTGATGGGAGACTTTTTATTAATTCTTCTATCTTGTTACTTGTTATAGGTTTATTCAGATTTTGGATTTCTTCCTGGTTCAATCTTGGTAAGGTTTATGTGTCTAAGAATTTATCCATTTCTATCAGGTTTTCTAAATTAGCATGAAGTTGCTAATAAAAATTCCTTTTGATTGCAGAATTTAGTCCATTTATATTCAATTTTATTAATGATAGGTAAGGACTTACTATTGCCATTTGCTATTTGATTTCTGGTTGTTTTGTGGGCTGGCTGGCCTTCCTTCCTTCCTTCCTTCCTTCCTTCCTTCCTTCCTTCCTTCCTTCCTTCCTTTTTTCCTTCCTTCCTTCCTTCCTTCCTGTAACTGATTTTCTCTGGCAGTGTGTTTTTATTTCTTATTTCATATTTTAATGTATCTGTTGTAGGACTTTTGTTTAAATTCTAGGTTATTATGAGGATTGCAAAAAACATGTTAAAACGAATTATTTTAAACAGATGACAACTTAACTCTGCTTACAATTATGTTTAATACAAAGTAGGGGTGAAAACATTCTAGGACATACCTGAAAATATGTTTAAAATGATAGAAGTAGCAAGCTAATGCCAACTGAAACTAGCATTATCTGATTCTAAGTCTATACGTATTTAATATAGAGAAAGTTTTTATACTACATTTGAAGAATTATATTCAATTAAGGTTAGTCATGTTTAGAAATAAATGATATTTTTAGGAGAAGACATAGGATTTATTATTCATGTGAAGAAATAAATTAGCAGAATTGATAAAGTGGGGTAAATTATTTTGCATAATATTTGGTATTTATAAAATCTATTTGTTTAAAAAAACTTGCTTTTTATGCATAGAATGAGAGGGATAGCAACCTAGATCAGGTTTAATATCATTTTCACATAGGAGTTTAAAAGTTTGTAAGAAAAAAAGTTTTAAGTAGCTTCATTATATTTTTCTGTAAAAATAACAAGGGCAAAGTTATTGAAATAATTGATTTTGGTATCTACAATATAATTTAAATATGCTTCTTTGGATATAAATGCCTTTTGGTGTAAGATACGAAGTCTTAAAATCAGGAAGACCAATTCCTATCTCTTTTTTTATAATTGTTTTAACTATACTACTTGTCTAAAGCTACGCAGAATCTTATTGATATTCTTACAGGAATTGTGTTAAACCACTTTGAGAGAATTGGCATCTTTACTATGTTGAGACTTCTAATCTGTGAGCTAGGCAATGTCTCTGTGTTTTCATTTTCCCTTTATCTACAGCATGTATTTCATCTTGAATGATTATAAAGGATGTTACATTTTTAGCATCAGTGTCCATGTGTTTATTTATTATATAGCAATGGAACCATGATTTTTTGTGGTTATCTTATATCCTATGACCTTGATAGACTTCCTTATTAGTTGTAGGAGATTAGTTTTGTGATAGATTTCTTTGGGCTATTCTACATATAAGCATATATCCACTGCAAACAGGGACAATTTTTTTCCCTTTCTTCTCACTGTATATTTTCTTTTCTTTTCATCACTAATTGTACTAGCTAGAACTTACAACACTGTGTTGAATCACAGAGGAGCAAGGAAGATATCCATTTGCCTTTTTCTTAATCTTAGGGGAAACCTGTTCAGTCTTTCACAACTAAAGAATGGCACTGGTTCTGGGTTTCTTGTAGATGTCTTATAAAATTGAGTAAGTATTTTATACTCTATTTTTCTAGGAATTTTTCCACGAATAAGTGTTGAATTTTGTCAAATGCTTTTTCTACATTTATTGATGAGAAAATGCAATCTTTTCATTCTTTAGCCTGTTAAAATGATGGAATATATTGATTGGTTTTTGAATATTGAAACAACCTTGCATGTCTACAATAAAGTCCATTTGGTCATGGATCATCCTTCTTTTTATGTATTGCTGAGATCTATTTGTTGATATTTTGATAAGAATTTCTACAACTATATTCATGTGAAATATTGGTTTCATTGTTTTCTTTCATTGCACTGCCTTTGGTTTTAGAATGAGGTTGATACTAGCTCAGAAAAGAAATTGGGAATTTTCTTTTTTCTTTCCATTTTTTTAATGGAAAATATTACATAGAATTGGTTGTAATTCTTCCTTAGGCATTTGATAGAATTCTTCTGTACAGCCATCTGGGCTTGGAGATTTATTTGGGGACAAGTTTTTAATTGGATATTCTAGCTTCTTAATAGCATAAGGATATTCAAGTTATCCATTTTTCATTGAACAAATTGTGGTAATAATGTTTTTTTGAATAATTGGTTCATTTTATCTAAGTTGTTGAATTTACGTGTGTAGAGTTGTTAATAATATTTCCTTATTATTTTCTTGATCCCTGCAGGGTCTGCAAAACCCTTTAAAAAAAACATAGAAAAATTCTTACCACGCTAATACTAAGAGTTTAGTGTCCTTCTGAATGGGTACATATATGTCTATATGCCCTCCTAATGTGTATATGTACAATGATGCATACGAGCTTCCTCACATGATATATATCATTTCCTGTAAAACATAAATATGTGTGTGTCTTTCATCTGGGATTTATTTTTATGCAGAATTTATTACAAAATGCCTTCTAGAAAGAAACCTCTTAAGAGCTTTTTCTAATGTCTTCTTTTATCTAACATCACAGAAATTAAAGCCTGGACAGTCTATATTGTTAGCAACATTTCTAGAACATATCCCAGATTCTTGAGATCTGTGCTAATAATTCCTCTATTCTGGAAAGTGCTTCAAACAACAAACAAACAAAAAATAGTCATCCACTTTGTTACAGAATGTGCACGAATGTCTGCGGACTTTACGTTGATCTTGGGAACCAGGCTCCATAAGGGCAGGGCAAAATTTGCTTCTTACTCAGATTTACATCCTCAGGGCCTTCAGTTATTGTGCCTGGAAGATATCAGATGGTCAACAGATATTTCTGAATGTATGAAAGATGAAGAAATGAATGAGTTATCAGATGGTCAACAGATATTTCTGAATGTATGAAAGATGAAGAAATGAATGAGTTGATTCTACTATTTCTTTTTTTTATAGTAGAGTCAGGTGACTAGAGAATTATCCTGTACTTGAGATTTCTGTTTCCTCTGGCATGCTAGATAATCAAAAGCTAATCTCAGATTACTTTAAGAAAAGTAACTTAGGCCAATGGCCTCAGGGCTCTCTTGGCCTCCAGGGGCTTTTGGTAAAGTCTATAAACATTTTTGGTTGTCACCGAGCGGGAAGCACCAACTGGCATCTAAGGAGTAGAAGCCTGGGAGGCTGCTTAGTGTCTGCACTGCACAGGGACGCTTCCAAAATCAAGAAGTCATATGACTGAGATGTTATTAGTGCTGAGCTTGAGAAACACCGTGAGGCTATGGATAAAACAGTTGTTTGTGATCCTCGCCGCACCTCTTAAAACACTCCTGTATCAGGTTCATTCTAGTGTCTCACTTTTATGCACATAAAATATTGCGGTTTTCTTGCCTCAGGGATTTACTTATCAAAGGCTGAAGAACTTAGTCCAAAGTCATGTATTCTAGGCAAATCGGAAGTGAGAGAAAACCAGTCATCTTGCAATGCAACTTTAGACAATGTGGAATAAAATTGATGGACAAATGGTTTACATTCCCAGTGCTTCAAGAGAGGATTTTTCACATGCATGGCCATTCCGAGGTTTCCCTGTAGAACTGAGCCCCCAGTTATCCCCAGTGGTGACCTGCACACATTATTATATTTTTCTTTTTTTCATTCTTGATAGCTTTGCTCCATCATTCCCACTTTAAAATAAGCAACCTGGGCATAAGCCCCATCTCAGGGTCTGTTAAAAAACAATTAACAACTCACAGATATGATAGAACACGAGATGGGAGTTTAGCTATTTTAAATCCAGTGTGGGGCACAGTGGACACATAATAATGAAGTTAAGTCTCCAAACCTGATCAGGCTATTGTGAGGCACTTTCTTTGATTGCAATCATTTCTATGAGTGTGTCACGAGAAATGAAGGTTCAGGTGCTCCGGGTACTGAGGTAGAGCTGGAATGATTACTAATTTAGGTCTTGTATCTACCATCTTTACTCCTTGGTTTACTTTTATTTGCCTTGAGTAAACTGAGAGATATGGGGTGAAGAAAAAGGATAGGATAAGCTATTATAATAATTGGGAAAGAAGAGATGAGAAAATCAGTATTCATTTATGGTCTTTCCTCCTGTTCAAATGTCACATAAGCTTTTTAAATCACCGCACAAATTTATAGACTCTGTCACCCAGTGGAAAGCATTAATGAAACCCTATTGAAGGCATTATATTATGAAAAATAATGCAGAGAAGTGAGGAAGGCATGTAAGTTCCCTACACTGAGATAGATTCCACACTTGACGTCTCATCCTATAAATTTATGCATAATTGTTCTGAGGGTTGATAAGAGTTGCCTTAGCAGGTGGAGTTAGCTGGGGACCTGGCAATATCATGATCCTGACATTCGAAAGCTTTCAGGGTTCAATGCAATCAGTCATATGAGTCCCTACATGCAACATTATTCTGCCTAGATTTCTTCATGCATTATATATAGGTTAAGAAAGGTTGCCGTAAATAGTAGGTTCACAGAAAGGACAGACTGAACGTTTGAACTCTTTGCAAAAGAAAAAAAAAAGTGATAGAGAGAAAGATCATTTTTCACTTCTTCCCTGGACTCCCCATCACCTCTGTAATGCAGGTGACTGCAGAAGCAACATAAGTTCAACATTAAAATTCGATAAGCTTTTTTCTTGATTTCGGTCTGACAGGTCTCCTGCATGACAGAGAAGCCACCAGGCTGAATGAATGGGTTTCTAAACAAATTGGGTCAGATGTTGGTTTTGCTTGACTTCTTTAAGATTGATTGGTGATTAAGTGGTTTAAAATTGGCCCTTTCCTAGTGGAGAAAACTTAGCGTAGGGCTTTGAGGATTTTTAGGACCTTTTAAAGAAGTGGAAATGAAAAAATGAATAAGAGTAAGACATAAACATTTTTGAAGAGTTTTAGTTTCAAAGGAAGAATGGGATGTAGTCTCCCCATTTTAACCTCACTGAAGCAGAGGGGCAAATACGTTTAATGATATGAAGTCACTCATTAATCCACATTAAAGGGATAACAAACGGCTCCTCTTCTGGAATGCAGAGAAGAATGTGTATGACCACCTTCCTCCTCAAATCAAAATCAGTGAGTTATGAGCTGATCAGAAAATATAGAATCAGATCAACTCTCTCCGGTGGCCTAGATAATGTTTGTAAATGAGTGCAGAGACCAAAATAGAAAACGGAATCTGAGAAAATGGAATCTGGAAGAATTGTAATTGTCAGCCCAACCTGGGTAGGTCAGCTCAGGGTGAGACAAGATAGATGGTGGGGAAGAAATTCCAGCATCACTTATTTAAGATCCAATGAGAACACAAGTGAGCATTCCTGAAATCCCGTTTATCAAAGTCACACCTTCCATCCTCTGCAGAAATGTGCAAATTTGTGCATAACTATCTTCTATTAAATATAATGAATGACAATTATAAATGTTATAAAATATGGAGGGTTGTTTGTTTATGTCAACCCCTAACACATGTCCACTAATATTGTCATGGATGCACTCCAAGGTGACAGGGTTTTCTTTTTGTGTCATTATAATCTGATGTAAGCTTATAGAGAACTTGGTGCCAGCTTAATAATTACTTCAAAATTTTTAGGACCAAGAAGAAGACACAGGAAATATTTTGTTGTTGTCATTGTTGTTTTGAGGAGAAGAAATAGCATAAAAATTTGTATAATTTCATATTTTGAGTTTCATGTCAAAAGTATTTTAATGTACGTATTAATTTGATGATGATTTCTGGGGAATTAATAGTGGGAAAATGCTGTTGGAAATAAAACAAGCAATCAATCAGATGGAAATCCTGTCTTTAAGGAGCTTACGCATTCTATAGATGATAAGATAATAATGATTCTAAATGATAACAGGGTACAGGGAGCAAAAGTACAAATCATGATAATAGCTGAGTTGATTAAGTAGAGACTTTTAAGTGGGAGAGGTGTCAGGGAAAGCCCTGGGACATAGATAAAACTGGAAAGGGATGCTAAGTGAATATACAGATTTTGAATATACAGAAGTCAGATGCACTCTGTTAAGAATAAAAATAAAAGCACATATGTGTGGAAAAAGTAGAAATAGGTACATAGAGCATTAAGAGTCTTGCCTGAAATATAATGTCTGTGAAGGAAAATAGAGAAATAGGTGGGAGATATTGTTTAGGATCAGAGGTTCAAGGGTTACCAGTGGCAGGATGGTTGGGGCTCTGTCCAGTGATCAGTGAGGGCCTACTGAAGACTGACCAGCAGAGTCATGCCCAAGGGAGGTTCATTTGGCAACAGTATTTGGGGTGGATTCAACTGGGGAGGGTTAGGGAGTCCAAATTAGTTTTGAAAGTGTTCCAGACGTGGAGTACCATGGCTGGGTAGTGGAGGCCAAAGTGGAGAGGACGTGAAAGGCAGGCACCAGGGCTATGTGCTCAAGTGAAGGAGGCGGCCTGAGTTTCCAAGCCTTTGATTACTCTACTTATGCCCAGATGCTATTATACACGTATGAAATGACACTTTTTAAAAATGTGAGTCCCTTGTTTTATTAAGCTTTTCGTTAAAAAAAAGTAAGAAAATTGACTTTCCTGCTTTAAGCAAGCATTTTTCAACCTGGGCTATACATGCAAATCTCTGGAGGAATTCTTAAAATTAGGAAATCCTAGAGAACCCCTCCAAACTCACTTGGGATAGGGTCTAGGAATCTGTGTTCATTATGTTCCAAATCTGGTTCACAAGTGTATCACGTGGGCATGGTTGATCAACAGCGCTCACTTTGCAATTTCACAGTCCCACAGGGAAGCAATCCCAGGTCAGACATTTGTTATATGGCCTGCGACTGGAAGAATTGGGGGGACAATGATTATTATAATCTAGTCAATTAAATGAGATGACTCAAAGAACATTTTTAAATTTTATGATATCTTTCAAATAGTTTGTAGTTGTATATTTTGATAGTTTTTAAAATTGTTATTTACTTTTTTCACTACTCCGTGACCTAGGATTATTCTTGAAAATTCATTATTAAAAGTTTATTTTTAAAAGACTCAATATCACTTGACTGGTTTGGATCAGACATTGGTTCTCAGTGGTCACCTAAAGCCACCTTTTTGGCTTCTAGTGTCCATAGCAATCCGTGCAACAAGGAGGCCGAGATTGCCCTGAATGAGGCGGCCACTCTGTGCACCAGAATGTCATTCAACTGTGGCTAAAGATATTGCATTTTTGAAGAAAATCTCTTTTTGGAGGGGAGGGGGCAGAGTCTCACTCTGTCACCCTAGGTAGGGTGCTGTCTGTCGTAGCTCACAGCAACCTCAAACTCTTTGGCCACAGTGATCCTCTTGCCTCAGAGTCCTGAGTAGCTAGGACTACAGGCACTTGCCACAATGCTTGGCTAATTTTAAAGAAAATATCCACTAATATATATTCTGAAGAAAACTTTCAACTAAGAATTCAGAACCATTTTATATGTCTGTGATCTATGCACTATTTCGTTGTGACTGGTTTGCTATAGTTGCTTATTTTCATTTCTTTATAATGCTGTGCTATATGAATGGAATATTGACCACAGTTTATTTCCTTTTCTAGTCTACTGGGGATGAATTTTTGCATTATTATGGCTGTTATGACAATTTTTGTACGTGACTCCTGGTGGCAAGAAGGCCAGGTGTAGAAATGTGCCTCTTCAGCTCTACTAAGTGATGACAAATTCTTTCCCAAAGTGACTGTGACAATTTACACTCCCACCAGGAAACATGAAAGTTTCATTGCTTCACGTCCTTGCCACCACTTTATAAACTTGGTTACTTTGGTACATATGGAATGGATTCATTGTGATTTTATTTTATTTTGGATTTCTTTGGTGTTTTACTGAACAATTATTTCTATTGAACAATTGCAATATTTTTGAGTCATTCATATTTCTCTTCCTACTCACTGCCTATTTATGCTTTTGTCACTTTTTTGATATTGCATTGCTTATTTCTATTGATTTATAGGAGATTTGTAAAGATCCATTTTTAGATACTACTGATTTGTTACATGTTTCCGATGCCTTCTCCCAGCTTGTTGCTTATCTTTTTCCTTTAGTGTTCTTGATGAGCATTTAAAAAACTCTAATGCAGTCGTCTTATGCCAGAGCTTTCTTGAGAGCTGAAGCAACACTGAGATAGAAAATGAGATTGACAAAGGAAGAGAAGCCAGACTTGGTTACTTTTTTTAGGATCCTGGCCCAAACTATGTCTAAATGCCACTGCAATCCACAGATCCTGGTAGACTCCATTGTCTGTTAGAACTGTTTAAGTTAGGTTTTCTCTTAATTTAGATTTATACTACAATACTGGGCAGTGGTAACATGGAGTAGCATGTGATGTTTTTTTCTAACTTGGTACTGTTACCAAGTTAGAATTACTATACATTTATTAAATAAAAAAAAATCTAAGTTTCATTAATCCCATTTCAAAAATGTGGTAACTTTTCTCAGCTCAGTTCCTCAGGACTGTTCATTATATTTACCGACCATGTTTTTCACTTGTCTGGGATGTAGGCAACTCTTGAATGTAGGTCTCAGAGAGCCAGAACACACTTCTCTCTTAGGAATATTGGGAGAGGAAAAACTGATGTCTTTCACTTTTCCACACTGAAGGGCATTTTCCTCAAGATACATTAGTAAGTTCACATGTTAGATAACTAGTTTTTGAGGACTAATTTAGAAGAGAATGACTTCAAGTCCTGTGTAAAAGACATTGCCTATCCAAAGACCCTCCTTCAGGGTGGGGGAGGCAGTCCCCCCCTGCACCGCGGATCTCAAATCCTCTTACCTCTCCAAAGTTATTACTCCTTCAGTTTTCTTTTTGTCTCCTGGTCCAGCACTTTCTGATCTATTACCTTCTTATTTGTGGACAAACATCCTTTCATGTTTCTCATTAAGAACACAAATGAATCAAAACATTACAAAGTCTCTCTGGCTACATTTCCATTTCTCTGTCCCCCATCGGCACTGCACCACTCAAACATACAGAGGTTCTGGTTTGTCCCCTCAGACTTGGCCCCCGTGCAGCCTCAGTCCCAAAAGTGCTCTTGTCCAAAGATGCGCTTATGCCCATTCGTCACCCTGTCTCTGAGGCTCCTCCTTTAGGAAAGATGTTCCTTTCTCAGGCTGTTTGGCCCCACACGCTCCTCCTGATTCCAGCTGACCACTCCCATTCTTCTTCCTGACTTATTTCTCCTCCTCTACCAGTTGCCTAATTCAGGGAGGACATTGCAGACAGAACAGTATAGGGCCCACCCTTACCTTATCTGTTTTCCTTTGTAAGGTGGTTCATTCAACACTATGGCTTTGCCCAGCATCCGTGTGGTGATAACAGCAAATTGAAACCCCAGCGGACATTTCTCCTCCAGACTACAATCAGATCCTCCAGAATGGTTTGCCGTGTATCCACGTATGGGTGCTTCAAAGCCATTTTAAATTTAACAAGAACAAAACCTATTTTAATATTTCCAAAATCTCTACTTTATTCCTTCTCATCTCTTTTGAGGGTACCACTATTCCTCACTTGTTTAAGTCAGCAGCCTGTAATGTATCCTTATTATTATTATTATTTCAGACAGAATCTCACTGTTGCCCTTAGTAGAGTGCTGTGGCATCACAGCTCACAGCAACCTCAAACTCTTGGGCTCAAGCCATTCTCTTGCTTCAGTCTCCCAAGTAGCTGGGACTACAGGCACCCACCACAATGCCTGGCTATTTGGTTGTTGTTGTTGCAGTTGTTTAGCTGGCCTGGGCCAGATTCAAACCCCCCACCTTGGGTGTATGTGGCTGGCACCGTAACCACTATACTACGGGCACTGAGCCCTTTGCCATCCAAGGGTAATGTATCTTTAATTATTCTCTTTACCTCTCCCACAACATCTAATTCATTGGCCTCTTCTTTCTGTTCCTATATACTATGTCTTGAACCACTTTTTCTTCCTGATCATGATTGTCAATAACTGTATTCTCAGAAACAATAGTATCTCACTGTAACTATTCCTATAGGTTCCTAATGGGAATTTCACCTTCACTCCACTGTGATTGTTTCTTTATAATAACCAGGCTTATATATCATTTCCCCACTGTGGGTATGCGTAAATCATGTTATCCCCCAGCTTAAAACCCATCTGTGGCTTCCCACTCATCTTAGAGGAAGACGAACCCTCTCCCGTGGCCCACTGGGCCCTGTGTGACCCTGCCTCTTCTCTCTCCTACTATAACTGATGATTTTCTCTCCCCCTTCTTGCTATGTCTTTTCTCCTTTAGAGGTTTGGTATTTTCTGGACATTTATCTAGATTGTGATGTCACTGCCCTTACTTCCAGACTTTCCCCTAGCTGGCTCCTTTCCATTCTTCAGGTTTCCAAACCCACTTTCACTTTGTCCTAGTTCACCCCAACATGTGGTTTTTCTAACACCTTACTTCCTCACATTAACCATAGCACTTTTGGCAAGTCTGGAATTATGTATACGTTCACTTTCTTGTTTGCTATTTCCCAGCACAGTAAATCTGTGTTGAATGAATGGATGGCAATGATTTACAGGAATGGAAAAGTAAGATCAGTGATAGTTACCAGCCTGCGTTGACATGAATCGCTCGTCAAAGCCATGCTTCTCCTTCCTGGCACTGTTCCCTCACTTGACAGGTAGTGACTGGCAGGGATGCTGTCAAGAGCTCTCCTAAATTTTGTATGAGGTTAGACTAGTTTTCCAATAAGGTTAAAGTTTGAATGAAAAAAAATCACATAACTCAGAAAGTAAATCGACGGGAAAAATAAAGTTTTATTTGACAATAATTTTTATACCTGTTGCGAACCTGGTGAATCTCATGTGGTTCTCTGGAAACCAGATGGTACCAGTACCCCAGTGTTTACAAACTAGGTGTAACCAACACGCATTCTCCAGTCAACAGGCTAACCAGTATTTAGAGAGTTTAGGTTGTATCTTTTCTTTTTTTTGCAGTTTTTCGCTGGAGCTGGGTTTGAACCTGCCACCTCCGGCATATGAGGCTGGCGCCCTACTCCTTTGAGCCACAGGCATCACCCAGATTGTATCTTTTTAAATGTTCCTTATTTCCTCAAATTTTACTTTGGAAAATTTTGCTAATGTATTTCAGAGACTGATTTCTCTGGCTGCAATTTTTCTGACATCTGGTTCTTATTTAAGCTTTTTACATTCATGTATAGCTTTTTTTTTCTTCTTTCGTTTTAATGTACTCCAATTCCTCAAACAAGAAACTGAAGTTCAAAATTATAAAACATTATGAGCTGATAAGAGTAAATTAAAATGTTTATGAGCTCTTGAGGTTATTTTGGGTCTGCATCTGGCATAAGTCTGGTTCTAAGCTAAGTTAAAGAATGTTGGGAAGTCGCAAAAAATGTTCCATGAATCACAAACTTGAATTAGCATTTTATAAATCATAGTGTTTGTCACCTGAAGAAACTACTGAAATTGGCCGAGAATAAAAGAAACCAATTACCTGTTCAAGAGTAAACACAAACTTGGAATCATGAGACCACATTACAAAACACAAACCACATTGTTAGGAATATGATATATTGATATAAAGCAAGTCGAAGACCCAATGTTGGGGTAAATTAGGATATTAAGAAAATTATTTATGGTTTGGAAGTTCATGACTTAAGTTATTTTTTTTCCCATTCTTTATTTACACCTCCCAATAGATTGTTAGCTTAAGGAATATGCTGTACTCATATTTATATCACAGTTTTTGATAAGGGTTTTTGGTAAATAACATCCATTTTTGGAATTAATGGGAACAATATTATTTGCCTAGCCCTTTTCTCTTAAGTAATGTATGTTTTTGTCACCTCTTTTGGCTTAAATAAGAATAGTGGTTATTTGGATTGTTTATTTGGTTTCAGATTGTGTCCAAAATGATCTTTTGGAAAGATGTTATCTGAACCACAAAGACCTGAGCATACATTTGACAGATGTCTTTTGCATTAATGTATTTTTGCTTATATTGCAGATATGCAATTCATTATTACTATTTGTTTTTCTGGAATTGATAGCATGATAAAAGTACATTGTATACACACTTATCCTTAGTTCTGTTATATTAAGTATTTCTATTACTTTCAGATAAAGTAAAATGGCGTATCTTTAGAAATTTCAAATGAAAAAGCTCTAAGCAGGTTTTAAACTTTCAGCCAGTCAGTAAAATACAGGAACATTTTCACTCTTATTAACTGCACAGATTGTGCTGGAGATCAAGGTAAGAAAAAAGAACCATTGTAACACAGGTTTTTATATAGTTCCTGGGAGTGAGTAAATATTCGATGGGAAGAAGAAATAAACCACAGCCACGCTAAAGCTGTTTTTAACTAAGATTTATCTTGGGAAGTAAAAGAAAAAGATGGCAATTTTTAAGGAGGCTGAGAAGGCAAATTCTTTTTGAAAAGTTAAGCAGCCATTTAAAGACTGCCTCTGATCCACTTACGGCATTTGTTTGTTATTTTGTTACTTTTTCTATAATGAGACAATATTTTCTCTGTCCACACTTATCACTGACATGAAGGAAGATCAAAAGCCTTCTAAACTCAACGCAGGAGTTGGGGAAATTTTGTTATTTAGATCAGGGAGCTATAATCAGATCTAAATTATTGAGTAATAGATAACAGCTGAGATCTACTGTGCACGGGTACAAATTATAGCCAGGTGTTTCTACTTTGACAGTTTTTCTAGACATTGTCTTAAATGTGCTGTGCAAACATTGGCAGAGATTTATTATCATTACTATTATCATAACAGAGGTATGGGTCTAGACGAATTCATGTGGCTATGATGCCTGCTAGTCAATGACTTCACGGCTATTTCTGCTCATTGGAAACCTAACACAGTATCTCTCCTCACCCAGCGGCAGCGAGTGGAACAATGTGCACAGTTCTGGTATTGAATGGACTTTAGGAGGCCCATTTTATTCAAACAAGCATTACGTGTGTGTGTATATATAAAGCACATGTATGCTATTATAAAGAATGCTTTGAAGGAATGTTGGGGCATTTTTGTTATTTATAAAATATGTAATTTAATCAATGTAGAATAGAAGATATTAGAAACAGTGAACTATAAGAAGCTGATAACTTTCTAAGGAACTACCATTAGCTCATCTGTCTGTCCATCTGATACTGAACAGGTGCTCCACCCAGACACAGGTGACGATACGGTTGGGCCCCATTTGAATGGATTCTGATTCAGTAGTTGTAGATAGAACCCAGAAATCTACTCATTCTGTTGGAGGGCTTATGAGTTTGTTCTTGAAGGGAAACGTATTGCGAAGCACAGATCTACAACTCTTCTTTCTGTCGTGGCATTAGGAAGGTTGAGAACCACTATTCTAGAGGTTTAACATTCTCATTGTGAAATCCCTGAAGAACAGCCCTTGGAGGAGAAGGTGATCCTTCCCAGTGCTAACCCCTCATCCCTTGAAGTAATATTGCCTTAGCACATCAAGCTATATTTATTTTTATTTTACATTTTCCCTAACTAGTTTCTTCTCTCTCTGAGGGAAGAGACTGGTACTGTTTTTCTTTTTTCTGTTTTGTTTTTTGTTTATTTTTATAAATCCCTAATGTAAAGAATAGTACCTCATATACAGAAGGTACTCAGACAATAGAACCGCCATAGTTAACCACCTCCCTACACTGACTACCTCCTTAAGTTGACCTGATTTTCAACATAAGGTCATGACCACCTGTATATATATGTATATATCAGTAGTTCCTTATGTTGACCACCTCTGTATGTTAACAAGTTTGTTATAGTCCCTTGGATGGTCAACTTACAGAGTTCTAATGTATTTAAATAAACAAATATAATAAAAGGAATTGATGAAAATAACAAACCAACCAATGCCTTTTCTAAGTGTGGTTCTGATTTTGGAGGAATTTGAAATATCTGACAGGTATAATTCTGGGGATTTGTGCTGTTCCTTTGTATATGCTCTATTTTTTGATCACATTCTCTGAGTAATTTTTAAGAACTTAAGGTCTTGGATGATATCTTGGTTTGTAACTGCAGTGACAAGAGTCTAAAGAGTCCAGAGTCATTCGTATTTGTTGTGTAAATCTGTATTTAGTATCATAAAATATAATGGAATCCCAAATTACTGATCATAAGAAATAGCTGATTTCTAAATACTGAAAATAAAACATCATGCTAAGTGCTTTAATTATTTTTTTCCTTGGGACTGATGATTTTATTATACCTGACACTATTAAGAAAAATGAATTCTTCGGGGAACTAAAATCTGGAAAGACCGCACATTTTAAGTGCTTTCTCTTTGGGTGAAGATTTATTTTATTTTAATGTGGGACCACTTAGTGAGTGAGGAGGTTGTAAAAGACTTTTGTGTGCACATTAAAATTTTACAAGCTCTATGTTCTTAGTATTTTACAATGTATATAATATATTCCCTGAAAAAGTAGGGAATGCCTCAGAATGAAAATAATAGTACTTAAAACAGCTATTTGTGTGCATCCACTATGTGGCACACACTTGGATGTCTACTTTATGTATGTAAATTGGGGATTTGGAGCCGTTCAATGAAATAGGGTTGCTTCTTGGTGAGTGGTTTTCTTATAGAACAAGAGACTCAGAAGTGTGAATAGACTTTCTAAATGACACCTATTTCAGTTCTTCCATTAATATTCTCTAAGGGGATATATTTGTATACATCTACATCTGATCATGAAGAATATGTTTAATTAAACATATATGGCAATGGGATGTAATTTTTGAAATTTACACTGCTTTGAAGACTCTAGGGAAATCGGCTATCACAACTAGGAGTCAACTTTTTCTCTTGATATTCTGTATTTGTTAATACATGCCTGTGTAATCCCATGTACATTCTTGGCTCTGATGATGATTTTCCTTCAACTTGGAAATGCCTCAGCAATACTAAAAATGTTATTGACCAGAACTTAATGTCAACCTGGTTTGTGGAAAACTTTTCTCAGGGGGATGTTCTTGCCATGGAGAAACATGGTTAAGTGTTGAGTCAGATTTTATATTTAATATACTAGATGATTATGCTCTTTCCACATTTTCCTCTTGGCCCAAGGTAGAGGAAGTATTTTAAGTACATTAAACGTAGTATATTTTGCAAACATGTATCTTATATTCAGAATGGTTTTGGTCTTATATCACTTGAACTAATGTAATTCCAAAACACAGCCTCTTAAAATTTTGCCTCACACAAGAAGATCGCTTAAGCCCAAGAATTTGAGGTTGCTGTGAGCTGTGATGTCACAGCACTCTACCTAGGGCGACGTAATGAGACTCTGTCTAGACACCGTTTCGCCTGATAATTTCTTTTCTAGTTCAAAAACAAGATTTTCTCCTATACAAGTTTCTTCCTTGTTATCCAAAATAAGTAACTATTGCCAGGAAGTATTAAAAAATAAAAATCTTGGATGAAAGATTTTATTTGCAAAAATGGTGATTAAATTAAAAGGATACATGTTGAACTGCATGTTATTTTTATAGGCGCATTCTAGCAGAGCATTAAGTTAGGAGACAAAATGATCTTCTGTAGAAAGTGTCTTTAAGGGTAAAACCTTAGGTTCAAATATTGCTTTGCACTCTCAGCTAGATGATTTGATCTGGTCTATTTCTCTGAGGCTCATTTCCCAATTTGCAATATATGTAAAATAAAATGATATCGACCTCCAACAATTGCTATAGATACAAAATGACTCAAGAATGTTAAGCACATTAGCAACCCTAATGTGTCAGTCTGCACCCCCACCCGGCCTGGACAGAATCTTACTGGCACTTGCTTTGAGGAAGTACTGCAAAGTCAACATTAATCAAATATAAACAACAAACCCATGCCATTTAAAGATTTCACCAGTGTGTATAATCTGTTAAATAGAGCAACTCAGTAACCAATCTCACAAAAGATGCATTTCATACAGTATGTTACCATCACACACATGCCGCAGAGTTCCTCCACTTGTAAGTACTAGGTTTTGTGTTTGTTTTCATGGCAGCAACAAAACTAAAGGTTGTAGGCTGGTGTCCCTAGCTCAGCTGTTAGGGAGGGTGTCAGCCCCATACACCAGGGCTGGTGGGTTCGAACCCTGCCCGGTCCTGCCAAACAACAATGACAACTACAACAAAAAAATAGCTGGGCATTGTAGAGGGTGCCTGTAGTCCCAGCTACTTGGGAGGCTGAAGCAAGAGAATCACTTATGCCTAAGAGTGAGAGGTTGCTGTGAGCTGTGATGCCGCAGCATGCTACCCAGGGTGACAAAGGGAGACTCTGTGTCAAAAAAAAAAAACAAAGGGTGTGGAAGGGACCTCTTCATCAGAATTATGAAATTCAATTAGAATTCTTTGAGAAACACATTTTTAAGTGTATGTACATGTTTTGAAGAGACTTTGCTGCTTGAAAATGCATGAGATAGTGATTGAGGAAATATATAATATTTAACAATATGATACAGGTAACATAATCTAGCCATCATTTCTGTAAGAGGCTCTGTTAGGATCAGATTTCAGGTCTTGTAGCTGAGTGCCAAACAAAATACCTGCATTTTTTAGGAAACTTGGACAAGGAATTATCCAGAGGAGCTCACGGAGAATGGCTGAAGCACATGGAACTTTGGGAAGCAAAGTGCAAACTTGCCCTGTGGGATTGCTAATATTTAAGTGCTCAGCCAAACAAGACAAATGAGCATTTATTTAATTTAGCAATTATATCTTTCAATGCTAGAAAAGTTAGTTATTGCCTTTTGATCTTTTTTCTTTTATCTTTTTGAACATTGTCATCCTACCCATTTTGAAGTTTGTTTCAGATTTTTAATTTTTAATTTATATTCTGTCTTGAGGAAATAAGTCACCCCACTGAAGAGTCAGCAATCTGAACAAAGCAAAAGTTTCAAACACTGTTATTCACTGAATCATGTCTCCCCCAGATTCATATATTGAAACTCTCCCCCCTGCTGTTACTCTATTTGGAGAGAGGGCCTTTAGGGAGGTGATTACGGTTGACTGAGGTCACAAGTGTGGGCGCTAATCCCCTAGACCTCATGTCTTTATAAGAAGTGGAAGAGAGACCAGTGGTATCTTGATACCTCTTCTCTTTTCTTGTCTTTTTCTCACTTTCCCTTCCTCGTTCCACGTCCCTCATTCTCTCCCCTCACCCCAAGAAGAAATGGCTCATGAGGATACAAAACAGGAGGGGACTTCAGTCTACTAGCCAGGAAGAGAGGCTTCACCAGACCATCTTGCTAGCACCTTGATCTTAAACTTTTAACCTCCAGAATAGTGAGAAAATAAATGTCTGTTGAATAAGCCACTGGTCTGTGTGGTAGATACCTTGTTATGACAATTCAAGCTGGATAAGGAAATCACCTAGGATCATAAATTACAAATGACCAGAAATGAACTGTAGCATAATTAAGATTACAATGTTTAAATAGATGAAAGAAGAAAACAAAAGGCAATAACCAATTAGAAATTCTAGAAAAAAATATTAATTAACATAAATACACATTAATTTTCAGAGTAAAAGTAGGATCCTGATAACAGGGCATAAACCATTGTAAACCTTTGTCCACTTGGCAAAGTCCAAATATAAACATATACAAATGCTGGGCAGTAAATACAGAGATCTATTTAAAAATTAATGGGAAAAATTTGAATGAAAGAAAGGGTTCACTAGTAGGCAGAATAAAGAGGTATTTCAAAGCCATGTTCTTTGTTCCATATGATGGCAGGTTGGGACAGTGGTACAGTCTCCGACGTTCCCAGCTAACCAGGGGGCCTTATGTCTGGGGGATGGGGTGAGGGCCAGAATGGTATATCATTGAGTGAATAGTGTTCTACAGAAGCATAGAGTCCTGAAGCAGAACTATAGCAAATGATACTTTTTGGTGAATTGAATCTCCAAGGAGGGTTATTAGAGGTTTTAAGACAGTGAGCTACATTCCGTAGTTTTGACTTAACTAGGACTCTGACCTCAAGTCTTGATTAATACTCAGCTTCTCTCCAGAAAAAGAGTCCTGAGTTTCTGACTGCACTAAGTATTGTAAACCATATATACATTTGTAAACTCAGACATCATAGCATTTGTTTGAAAATGTCTGGGCCTAACTGTTGTTCTTTTTGGAAAAAAGAAGAAAGAAAGACTGAGCTTTGTTTAAGAAGAACTGCTGCTGAACTGCGTCTGCCCCAGCCCACTGGGGTGTGATCCTTTACTAGGGTTTCCCAACCTTCAAGGAGACCCAGCTCCTTCTCACTGTGTTCTGGGTTGGGGACAATTTAGAAAGCACTGTTTCTCTTCATCATTCTTTTAAAAATCTTAGGAATAGAAATTTATTTGCAGAAGAGCAAGATGAGAGTAAAGTGAAGTTTTCTTTCTTATGGCCGCTGCTTTAACTGTGGTTGCGAATATTGGCTTTCCTGAGTTCCTTTTCTTCAAAGAAAAGTCTGACAGCACTCCCAGGTTATAAATATTCTATGTGATAACCATGCAAGATGAACTCTTTGCATCAGTTTCCAAATAAAAAAAAAATAATAATTGCTTTTCCTTGTTGCCATAAATTTAAATAATGTTTAAGCATCATTTTTCCATTCAAGGTGACATTAGTGCTAAACCTGGGCTGGGTACTCTGTAAATATTAATCACATATCAGAACATGTGATTTGTCAGTCAATATTGGTACAAAATTGGCCTAAATAATGTAATACAAGGCATCATTGACCATCAAAACAAACTCAAAACGTGCCTAGATTGATTTCAAAAAATAAGAACAAAGAGAAAATTTGTATAGTATCATTGCTCTTTAAATTTTTTTTTGCATTATTTGGTTGAATGACCATTCCTGGAATCATAACATCCCATTTTACTGTCATAAAAAGTGGCTTATTTTTCTGGGAAAGATTTTAAGACAATGGAATTCAGTAACTTTTCATTGTTATAGCACTCAGTACACTTATAAGTAGGAAATAATATTAAAACAATAATGGCTCAAGAATTTTGCCTTTTAAAATGGACAAAAATGAAAGTTACAAAATGGGATTATAACCACAAGTAAATATCTAATTATCCATTTTAAACACATAGACATGATAGATATATATTTAAAAATAAAAAAAACTGTATATTCATAATCAGCAAAAGTTTATAAGTAACAGAGAAAACCCAGAGCTAATGTGTTATGGGAAGTTAGGATTGTATATATAGAGGATATGGTTCAATTTTCAGTGCTAACGGAGAAACAGATGCCAAATGCATCTTATGCTTTATTGGGAATAAAAACCCAGTTCCTTGTGGATAAATAAGAAATAGAGCCATGCACCTTTTCTACACATTGTGACTAAGAAGAGTACCATTTATCTAGGGTATTGACTCTAACCAGATTGTCATTCCTATAAACAAAGAGCAATCAGAATGACATTAAATTTCTCATCAGCAATAATAACTATTAGAAGATAAGGGCACCTGAACCTCAAAGATTGAATGAAATGGCCAACTGTAATTATTTAAATTAATACTCAAGAAGGTTGCCTGTGCAAAGATATTGCCAAGGTTAGAAAAACTAAGGTAATGCATTCAATAGAGACTGAATGGGAAAAATAAAAAGGAATTTATAGTTATTAGATAAAATGCCAAACTGCTTATAAAGAAAAGTGATAAATTACACTCATAAATTTAACAAGTGATAAATAATTTCACACATTAATTGTATTTATGATGATATGAATTATTTTACTGTATTGTAAAACAGGCTAGAGTATGTTTTAAGAGTAATGCATAGAAGGTGAAAGGGAATCTTCAGAATGAGAGAAGTTAAAAGATTTTTGGCTCTTATTTTTAGAGGACGATAAAATACTGACTATATTTAGCAGATGTTCTAAAAGTACA
The DNA here is from genome assembly GCA_963574655.1 of Perodicticus potto. Lineage (NCBI taxonomy): Eukaryota > Metazoa > Chordata > Mammalia > Primates > Lorisidae > Perodicticus > Perodicticus potto. The sequence continues at coordinate 26,020 of CAUYRH010080179.1, read as the reverse complement.
AGATGTATATGTTCAAATATTAATAAATGTGCAAACAATAGGGTAGTGCCCGTGGCTCAAAGGAGTAGGGCGTAAGCCCCGTATACCGGAGGTGGTGGGTTCAAACCCAACCCCAGCCAAAAACTGCAATAAATAAATAGATAAATAAATAAATAAGCAAACAATAAATAAATTAGAAAATATAACTTTGTGGTGGTAGAAAAATAGATACTAAAAATCTTTAATATTTCAGAAGTAAATTCGCCACCACCCAATAGCCATGGATCACTCACTCAGCTTTTTATGTAAGAGACAAGCAATCTTCTGACTCATTTAAGCCCTTGGATCCCCTTGAATTTTGGGTTTTCTCTGTTGCAGAAACTTAACTTTTACTTAACTAATACAGAACTTGTTTAGTAAAAGTAGGATCCTGTCACACCAAAACCTAGTGACATTGGCTGGACGTCCAGATATGAGTAAGCATTGCATAGGCGATGAGCTAGAGAGCTGGTGACTCTATCTATTCAAGGCTCAACCTTCAACCAGAGAAACACATTCAGTGGGATCTATCTATGTATCTTTTATCCAGGTATTGGCATACAGGATTGTGGGGTGGGCAATGCAAGTCTGAAAATCAAGAAGGGTGGGCTGGAATTCTTGGGGTGAGCAGAAGCTCCTTTCCACAGGAAGAAATTCTTCTGGAAAATCTTGGCTTTCCTGCTAAGTTTTTTCTTTTGATTGGTTGAGGCCTACCCAGATTATCTATGATAATTTCTCTTACTTATAGTCAACTGAGTATGGATTTTAATCACTTCTGCAAAGTACGTTCCCAGCATTATTTAACATTAGTATTAGATTGAATAACTGGGAACTATAGCCTATCCAAATTGCCACATCAAAAGATTGTCATGGTAAGCTTTGCAATGCTATGGTAAGAACATGTAAAGCTCATGCTTGCAATAATTGGGGAAATATCAATAACTCCCTTCTCCCTGGTGGCATGCTTTTCTGATGGTGGGAACTGGATCTGTCCTCCTGGACGATGAGATGAAAACCAGGCTTTAAGGACCACAGAGAAGCAAGGCAGAAATACTTTAGGTGTCTTAAAACACAAAGCCCTAGTACTAGCTCTGTCCTACCAACCTAACTTTATATCAGAAGTAATTAAACATTTATTTTGTTTCAGCCACTGTATTTTATTGCCACACTGTTATAGCACCTAATCTACATTCTAATTAATATGCATTACATACTGGATTAAACTGCAATATTTAATATCAGGTTTAGAATTTACAATATATAAAACGATAGAAATCAATGAAAAAAGACAGACCACTTTGTTGAAAAAACATATAAATATTATGAACAGGCAACTCACAGAAAAGGAAACTTGAATAGCAATTAAACACATGAAATCAACCTCCCTAATAACAAGGATGATAAATTGAAATAAAAGTGACACTTTTCCATGGTCAAATTATCAATCCTCAAAATGTTTGACAATAGCAAGTTTTTGGAAGGGAAATTGGTACTGTCATATAGTGTTTTAGGGACTGTAAGTTGTCAGCACTTTGGACAGCAGTTTTGTACTATCTGGTAACATTTAAAATCCACATGTTCCGTGTTATAGCAATTTCCATTTTTGGATAAGGACATCCCTTATTGCATAGTTTACAAAAACATAACATACAAATCTGGAAATGATTCAAATGCACATAAGATTTCAATGGATCAATACAATGCATGTATCATAAAAACTAGAAAAACAATGGTATGTAAACAGCCCCCAAGGGTGTTGGAAATTATGAATGCTTGTTATCATTCTAGTTTTCTGACTTATTTCTCAAAATACAGTACTGGTAATTTTGAAAAAAATTGCAACATCCATTGTTAGAGGTTTCCACATTTTATTTTTGATAAAACATATTTCACTTAAAATAGCATGGAAATTAAAGTCACTATTTTGTCAGATTTATATATATTTAAGTAGATTCAATTTTCTGCAACTAAATAATTCAGAGTATTAAATATGTTCTGCCTCTTTGCTCACTAAAGACCTGATCTCTGCACATGTGAACAAGCTCAGCTAATAATTTTTATTATTTTGGTATCTAGAAAATTCTAAAATATTTCTATATCCTTTAGGATTACTTACTGGAGAGTTATAGTAATTTTGAAATTTGATTTCCTCTTGGAAGTGAAAAATTCACTCTTCTCTGACTACCCAATATTACAAACCACAGCAATCCACCAGAATGATTTTGGATGTAGGAAGCTGTCAAAATTGTGTTTTGAATAAAAAAAATGCCTGCAGAAAAACTAATTTCAAGTACTGATTGCCAACATTCAGGGTGCATGTTGATGTGACTGGGAGGTAGAAAACAATGTGTAGGATAAGCTCTCTCTGCACACGAGATATTTACACTTCATTTGGAGAACCAAAGCGGAGACCACAGAATAATTAGAGCACAAGTGTAGCACAGCCTGCTGCACTCTGGGGAGAGCTGCAGAGCTGGGAGCAAATTAGAGAACTGAGTGACTGAGCAGGTTCAGAGAGGAAACCAAGCAGATGAGAGACACAAGGGCATGGGGCGGGGTTAGGAGGAAAGCAGTGGAGGTCAAGTTGGTTTATACAAGGCTCCTATGAGGTCTTGTCATCCAGATTAAAATTTGACATCAGGAGCAACAGATCTCTGAGCTTGAGAGTGAAGACAATCACACGTTGGGCTTGGGAGCCGAATCCATGACCTTCAATTATTGGACCCTGACTGTTTGCATGGTTTTCCCCAGTTAGAACTGGCCATTTGGGGCTAAAGGATGCGTTTAAGATTTGCTGATGGCATCCATAAGAGCCGAGCCAGAATTCTTCAGTAAGTGAGGGTGCCCGGTAATGCGGAGATTCAGTAATATCCCTTCTCACTTTGGGTATCAGTTCAGTGTCTTTTTCTTTCTTTTCTCCTATCTATGGGACTGGTTAAAAAAGAAAAGTTGTGTATGCAGAGCTTCTGCTCTGTGCCAAAGGAACCCACACCATTGGACTTACTCCTTGAAGCCAGACAAGTGAGCCACAGATGAGTTGGAGGTGCAGAGAATTTAAGCTATTTTCTCAAAGTCACATATAAAACACATTTTCAAGGCAGAACTCAAACACAAGTTTGGGGGACCTTAACTTCAGTGTTCTTCCAAATGCTACTGCCTGCCAAAGAGCCAAGTGCTACTATACATAATAGCTTTAAATATATTCTGATAGAAATGGTTATACAGCTAAAATAGGGTTCTAGCCATAATTCTAGTTTTTCATTCCTTGCCTTGTTAGAGATGGGAGCCTGCTCTGCTCTTTCTGTGAAGGACGCCTCAAGACAGTGATTTGGAAGGTGAAATGGGCAGTATTGGAAGGCAAAGGAAAAAAAACACAATTTGACTAAAGACAGGCATGGCTGTATCTGGAATAGGGGCTGTGCTTCACTACCTCCTGACTCCGTGCGGGTAGTCCCGGGAAATACACAGGGGACCATTACACACAGTACTTAGATTATCAGTAAATGCTGGGTACAGCTCCACGGTGGGCGTCCCTCTGAGTTGCTGAGGCAAGAGATAAGCTTGAGGCTCATTCACTTGTGAAATTGGTTAAAGGGGAGAAAACAAATACCACCCCTCATCCCGTACACACATGCATACTCAAAGCCAGCAATTTTAGTAGGGGAAAAAAAATCAGTTCTTCCAATGTTGAAATTAACTATTTTGTTACTGCTGCCTGCTTCAACTCGTGTGTGAGATGTTTACTCTTTGGGGGGAAATCAAGATGTTTCTAAAAGCAAATGCTTAATTGGGAGCCAAAGTCTACAAAAGAGTATTAAAAATTATAATTAATAATCTGAAGTATGGGATTTGCGCAGTGGCAGTGTAGTAGCCAAGGGGGTTTATCCGAGGCGCGATTATTGCTAATTGAAACAATCTGAAATATGTAGTTTAAGGAATAGTAATATACTAATGTGTATTTCATAGTTTTGACAAATGTGTTGTGGTTATGTAAGATGTTATTGTTTTTAAAAAGTAAGGCCATTTGGAATATACCTTTGAGTCCTACTTTTCCTGAGGAAGTGCGATTAAAGATTTCAGAGTCCTGGGACTCATGTTTAGAAAAATGCTCTTTATACCTAAAGGGTGTAGGCTAGAGCTTGATGCACTACTTATCCAGAAAGTAACAACAAGATTCAGTTTACTCCCCAACCCAGGATCTTATGCGACAGGAAACTGGTCGGCTAGCAAAACTTAGAATGCTCAGATCAATGCACCGATGCATCAACAGCTTTCTGAATCTACCCAGGTCTTTGGCATTGTGCCAGTGACCTTAATTCTCTGGGAGGAAACACAAATACTCATATATAAATTTTACAAAGATGTGGCCAACACAGAGAATAGTTTGTCAAATTTGTAATAAATATTTTGTAAATTAAGTACATTTAGCTATAATTTTCCATTTTCCCCTATGTATGGTAAATTTAGGGGTGATTTTTGGGATACACACCCACACACATGCATATATATATCATTTATTTTAAAATGTTCTCAAATTCTCTTGAATGAGATCACTATCCATAGCTTTTGTACATTTCCTGCAGGTAATCTATATATTACCTTCCAGAAAATTGAATTTTCCTGTTATATGATTTGTTATCTCTAGTCTGGCACTATACTTTTTAGTAAAGAACTAGTTAAAGTGTTTTGCAAGGAAGATAATGATAGAAATGAAGGGGAATTAAGTCTATGCCCAAGAGGGCTTTAAAAACCGATCTGAATATCTTAGTTTCCTTACACAGTTGGCATTATAAAGGGGGTCATATATTCCAGTGTTCTTGGAAGAGTCCTTTAGCCCTGCTATTCCAGTGCTTCAGAAGTGCCCCAGTTAGGATGACTGACTATATCGTCAATAATTACAGACTAACACTTCTTCATTTTACTCAAAAGAAAAAGAGATCCAGTAGGATTGAAAGATTTACAAGAGGCCACTCAGACACCTTAATGCTCCAGGCAGGTCCTACGCTCATCTCTGGAGCAGGTTAGGAAGCTTTCTTAACATTAGGCTACTACTAAAGTTTTGAGACAGATTGTGTTAAGGTCCATTATTTCACTTCTAAGAAACACAGTCACCAGCGTCCCTTCTGATTCACCCGTGAAAGTTCCAACTTGCTCAGCTAGTAAGTGTTACTGGGAAGGCTTCATTTATTTCTGTCCATGCAGATTTTACATTTCTTGATTTTTGTGTATCTCAAAACTTTCTTAATGACCCATATAGTGTCACAGAGGGAGAGATGACAGACATCAGGTTTCAGGTGGACAATTTCGGGAGAGCCAAGCATGTGATGTCCAGAGGGCTCCTCAGTGGAGCCTAGAGGTGCTCCTAATGCAACTGGTGTCATTGCAGAAGCAAATGAATTAGCGCACTTTCCAAAGTGCTTGGCACTTATAAACAGTTTTATCAGTCACGGAAAACTTACAAAGTGCTTATCACATGGGAATAGGGGGAAACAGCTACTCATAATAGTGAATTAATTGGGAATGACTCCCTCAAAGTTTGCTGCATTTACAGCTCTGGAGCCCCATCTCCCCTCATTTCCCTCCTCTACAGCAAGTGATGTGAGGTGAAGCCCTTGTAGCACTCTGAGCGTGCACAGACACAAATCAACCTGCTCCTAGGACTTGCTGGGGTCCATTTCCTAGGATCCATCTCTAGCAAAGCCGCAGTATTCAATAAGACTAAACTCCATACACTGCAGCCCTGCCGTGATTACAGAGGGCCCTTCATAGTTGACCTTGAGATGAACTTCACCACAAGCAGCAAGAGAAAAATGCTGGGTCTTTCACAAAACATAATGAGGTTTCTCTTATTTGTTTACCAGCAGTGCCCAGCAAAGATCTTCACCCCACAGAAAGTTCTGGTGTGCAGGAATGAATCCAGGGGACTGTACAGAGAGAAGCTGGCCCGTTAGCACGTGATGGGAGTGAGGGTCCCGGCAAACAGATCCCTTTCACTGTGCTGTCACTTTTGGAGTTATTGTCTAAGTAGGTGTAATTAATTCATTTTACACCTCTAAAGAATGTAATGAAACCATTTACATTATTGATGGCAATAATGATGGGAAATGAAAGTTTATGTCTGTTGGCATCTCCCAGGGCTTTTGAGTGACTGATGAGTAATTTTCAGGCTCAAGGAATTTAGAAGATTTTGTAATTTTCAAGTTAGAAATTATTATTATTATTATTTTAACTGGAGGAAACCAAGTTCCAGAATAAATTGGATACACATTAACGAAGAAACTGATGACTTGCAATTCTAAGACTCCTGGACGCTATTTCCCTGCAGACCTCTTCTGAGGTTAAGTGCCCTCCCACACACACACAGGAGAGCCCTTTGGCTACTGGTCCAAAATGAATCAGGATAGATCTCATGTATCTTTGTATTTCTTTGTTTCCCCTTTTCAACTTGGTTGAAGAAGAGAGGATACATTGCCACTGTAAGGTTCACTGATGTTATTACGAAGAATTAAAATGACTGAATGGAGAGATAAATGCTTCCTCAGCTACCAAAAGACAAAGGTATTGACATAGTCAAGATTATGTAATTTGGTAGCAAAAACACCATACCATGGGCATTTTGTGCCATTTCCTCCTTGATGGATAGGTTTGGCCACCTATATGCTTTGTGGAATTATTTGTCATGAAGAACATGTTCTAAAAGTTTCAACCTTTAATATATTAATGCAATAAAAAGAAATTTCAAGGGAAAAGTACAAGCCCAGTATCTTAATTATTATAGATCCAACAGACATTAAAATTACTTTGTGAAATTGCCACAGAAGTTTCTAAAAGTGTATTCACAATTTCTCTGTTAATTGCACCATAAACTGACATCTCTCCACAGACCTTACTTGGAGTAGCACTGCTCTAAAGCACGTAAGAATATTAAGTTTCATCTCCTCATCTTTTTTTTGCTCTTTAAACCAGTGATTGTCAAGCCTTTTTTCTGTGAGGTTCAGATACAAGTATTTTTGGCTTTGTGGGACATATGGTCTGTTGTAACTATAGCATAAAAATCATCAATATACAACATGTTAACCAATGAGCATGGCTGTGTTCCAATAAAGCTTTATTTACAAAATCAGGCTATGAGTTAAATTTGGTCTGTAGGTTGTAGTTTGCTGACTTTTTCTTTAGATGATCTGGGCTATATTTCCACATGTTCTAATTATTTTATTTGTATTTTCCAAAAGAATTTTTTATAATAGGGAAATTAAAACTGCCACTATGCATTTTAAATACACAAATACACATTTCATTTTACTTTTCTCACCTTGTGGAATGCTACCAATAAAAAGGAATTCTACCATTTTAAAGATTAAAGATTTAAAGATTAAATATTTTGGGGGAAAAGCCTGTCATGATGAAGAGGCACAGAATAGCCTCAAACCAGAATCTGTGTAGATGTAGCCCTTTCTTTCCTAAAACAGGAATTTTCAGTGTTAGATGGGGGTCTCTAAGTTTTTGGTTGTAGACTGGGCTCAAATGTCACAAACTTTTCCATTCCAACAACGTTCTGCGTAATGCTTCCCAGTGGAACATTCTACCTGGGAAGAGTTGTGGCCCTCTGCGAGGGTCAGGCCTTTATCTCCTGCAGGAACCCTGACCACTTATCAAACAGAGCTGTGTGTTCAGATGTCCCTTAATCCTCAGAGACAGTGAGCTTTTCAGGTCAGATAAGGTCACTTGTTATTTCTAATGCCTGCATAGAACCCAAAACACACAGAGGGTGATCTTACTCACGTAGTGCACGTGTGTGTGTGTGTGTGTGTGTGTGCCTTTACGTCTCAAACTACACAATGTGAAAAGGACCTGACTCATCTCCAGAATGAGATCGTATGTACAAAAGTGTTTGTAATCTATAAATAATTGTAAAAATGCACTACAAATTCATGAGGGGAAAAATATGGCTCGAGATGAAATTAAAAATAAAAAATTTAAAGATATACACTAAACAAATTCTGGTATATATAAATGCTATGGAGAGGCCTAAGGGGATGACAAAGGCCGCCTGGCAGGAACAATGGTAAGGACAGTCTCATTAGTCAGAGAAATCCAACATGGAGCAGTGTCATTCACAGTGGAAACTAATTAGGCAGTAAATATGCAAAAAGACGGGCTCTGGAGTTTCATAGCATTAGACCAGAGTCTAGAATCAATTCATTGACCTGTTTTATGACCTTAGGTAAGTCACTAAGCCTTTCTTACTCAAAATTATTTCAATCCAATAAAATAATGGAAACCAAGAGACATTCAATAAATGTGAACTTATTTTATTATTCATGGAGTATCATGATTAATAAAATCAATCATCATTAGTAATAATGATGGTTAATCAGTGTTGTAAGTATTAATAATAGTAAAAAGGGACGGATATATATTTGATAAAATAAAGTAGTAGCCCAAAAGAGCAGGGTGATATCACAAATAAAAGCTTACATATGTGGTTTTGGGGCAAGGTGGAGCATATAGGGAAAGCTAGAATGTGCCAAGCACATTATGAATGTCCTGGTTCCTATCCTGAATCACACACATCTGTACTTGGTGCCGTGTGTTCATTTCTTAGCCAGTTTGTCATGAGCAGATTTCTATCATTAACAAGATTCAGGGTCACCTCAGCCCTGAACCTATGATGCCTTGTGCATGGAGAGGGTCTGCAGGCAGCATTTGTGTCTCCCTGTTCAGACAGTGACACTGATGAGGGGAGAAGATTTGGTCCCCAAACCCAGCAGACTCAGTGCCTGCTCTGGGAGATGCTCCACTGGGGCCCAGGTTTTAGTTTTCTGGTTCACCGCTTTATACACAACACCTGGAATTGAACTCGATTGTCAGTAAATACCTTTTGCATGGATCAATCAGTGAATAAAACATGGACACGTTCCCCACTCTGCAAAGGTTCAGTAGCTATTGCCGAGTGCACAGGTACCAGAATGGACTTCCACGTGTTAGTTTGGCTCTAAAATCTTCACTCTTTTATCCCTCTGCTTTAGGATTACCTTCCAAAAAAATAAAAGAACTCAGTAGGCTCTCTCCTTCTTTATTATGTTTGATGACTCATTATATATTCCACCAATTCTGGACCATAGTTTAATATTCATGGCCAGTCCCAGCTTTTTCCTTCAAGTTCCAAACCCCATTTTCCCCTTAGATGCTCTATCTCAATAGCATTTCTAACATTTCCCCCAGATCCGTCCAACATCTCTCAACTTTTCTTTGTTAACTTCTGCCTAGGCAATTCCCTCTACCCACCCTCATCCTGACCTCCTCTGTGACTGAAGGTGTCACCTGTGCCTCATGCGTCAGTTCAGGATCACTTCCTTCATGAGTCTCCTTTGAACCTTATAATTAAAAAATGTTGCCCTGTAGGTCTTGTAATATTTTTTTGTTTCTCCCTCTTACTGGACATGTCAGCTCACTAGTTGTTACTGTTGTGTGGGCGTGTCCCACGCCCCATATCCCACCTTGAGCAAGGCAAGGCTAGCGCCCTGGCCTTACCGGGCATCTTCTTTAGTGACAGTCACTCAGTGTATGTTGTTTAAATAAAGAAAGAGAAGAACGCCAGATTTGAAATAAAAGGAATCGAATTTCATACATAAAAACTCTCTCTCCCCTCTTTTCTACTCACCTCCTAAAACCTACCTACTACCCGGGCAAGTTGGATTTACCTCCTCCTATAAACATCATGTTGTCCACTAGCGTAGTGATGGCACCACAGTATCCTCTTTGAAAGCACCAGGATTCTGGCCTATTAGCTTCTAGGAGGATTTGAAGATTTGGGAAAGGTTTGTGTGTTTGTGTTGTTAAAAACCAACGTAAGCCCATGTGAATGTGTCCTGGCCTCTGTTTCTGTTACAATTCCCCAACTCCACTCCTAGTGGGAAATGCAAGCAGTTGAGCTTTTTAAAAATGACTTTTCAAGACTTTTCTCTAGGCAACATTGTTTATTTCCAGGACATGCCTACCTGAAGTGTTGTGATTAATCCTTCTTGTTGGAATTAGCTTCTATCAGAGGGCAAATGGGTGAGCGGGGACCAGGTCTGGCAGTGCTGCCAAACACATCACTAATGGACATAACCATCACCTTTTATTGTGGCGTGGAGCTTGTAGAATCCTTTTAGGACTGTGATCTTCTGCCTTGGACCTACAAACCACCTGGACATTAGAACCTGTGCAGAGGTAGGGGGCCCTCGTTTTTACACAGTGTACAATAGAGCTCTGGGGACTGAGGCTAGGCATGCTTACCTCTCACAAAATATCTCTACCTTAGCTTTCTGAGATTGTGTTCAAAAACATATTTGTTTGTCTTCTTTAGAGAAGGTTCTATTCATGTCTCTTGCCCAGACGAATGGCTAAAACATATGGAAAAATGCTCGTCATCCCTAATTATTAGAGAAATGCAAATCAAAACCACCCTGAGATACCATCTAACCCCAGTGAGAATGGCCCACAGCACAAAATCTCAAAACTGCAGATACTGGCATAGATATGGAGAGAAGGGAACATTTTTACACTGCTGGTGGGACTGCAAACTAATACAACCTTTTTGGAAGGAAGTATGGGGAACTCTCAAAGAACTCAAGCTAGACCTCCCATTTGATCCTGCAATACCATTACTAGGCATCTACCCAGAAGGGAAAAAATCTTTTTATCATAAGGACACTTGCACTAGACTGTTTATTGCAGCTCAACTTACAATTGCCAAAATGTGGAAACAACCTGAATGCCCACCAACCCAGGAATGGGTTAACAAGCTGTGGTATATGTACACTATGGAATACTATTCAGCCATTTAAAAAATGGAGACTTTACATCCTTTGTATTAACCTGGATGGAAGTGGAACACATTATTCTTAGTAAAGCATCACAAGAATGGAGAAGCATGAATCCAATTTTGATATGAGGACAATTAATGAAAATTAATGACACGGTGGGGGAAGGGGAGAGCAGAGAGAGAAAGAATGAGGGAGAGGTGGGGAAAGGAAGAGCAGAGAGAGGGAAGGAACGAGGGGGGTGGGGTCTCGGTGTGTGCCACACCTTTTGGGGGCAAAACACGATTGTAAGAGGGACTTTACCCAACAAATGCAATCAGTGTAACCTGGTTTCTTGTACCCTCAATGAATCCCCAACAATAAATTAAAAAAAAAAACCTATTTGTTAAACAGGATGGCAAGGAAACATGTCTTAGAAAATAGCCTGAAAATTCTAAGATTCATTAGGCAATATTTCTTCTGGGAACTCTTGGAATTTCTTGATGACAAGTGGCTTGGAAGGTGTTAAGCGAGGTATATCCACAAAAATCTCTGTTAATTTCTGGCATGGTACATATTGGAATAGACTAGTTTGTATACTGAAAAAAATCCACTGCTTATATATTTATTTATTATTCATTTTATTCATTTATTACTTCTCTACCAGGTGTATCACTAAGAAGGGTTACTTATACATATGTATAAATCAGTGATTTTGTTGCCAACCCCTGGGGACTTTTACTTTGAGAGAGAGAGAGGGAGGGGGTATTTCAGACAGTCTGAGAAGTTGGGAGCTGAGGAGGAGTACCTGCTAATAATTCTGTCCTTCTGGGAAGTGTGAAGTCTAGAAGAAAAAGAAAGATCAAGGGTAGGCTGAATCCGAGAAGAGAACAGATGGGCCGTGGTTGTGCCTGCCAGAGGCATGGGCAGAAAGAAATGAAAAACTGTTTCTGCTCTTTTTCCCCTCAAAACAGGGAACATGTACATCAGAGCTCAGTGTGGGTTGGGGCAGATGGGATGCTTAGAGAAAAAAGGTTGGCAGTGCCTTCCCTAGAAGAAGAGGAGGCAGGCTCATGAACCTAATTTCCTCTGACACCAGAGCCTCGCCTCTGCTCTGCGTCTTGACCCGCAGAGAGGAAAGCTTTTTGGGAAAGGGGCTGTTAGGAGTCTGCAAGCATTGCTCACAGCATGTTCCATTCCCTAAGAATCATTTCTGATTTGGAAAGAATTATTTGTTTAAATACTTTATTATAGGTAGTGCTTTTTGGTTTTTTCAGTCATGGAAGTTGCTGCAATATAAAAGTTTGGTCTCAAGACCTGAAGCATCAACATCACCTGTGAACTTGTTAAAAATGCAAATTTATGTGCATCACCAGATCACTGGAAGCAAAAATACTGGGAGTGGAGCTCAGTAATCTGTGCTTGCACATGCCCTCCAGGTGATTCTGCTGCAGGCTGCAGGTTGAGAACTACGACAAGCCAAGTTTAGAAAGGGAAATCGAAGTACAAATCTTAGATCACCCCTTTCCTGACGCCATGACTTTGGGTAAATTACTCACCATTCATGAGCCCATCGCTCGTGGCTGGTGAGAGAATTAGAGGAGACAATGTACGTGCAAATGCTTAAATGATGGAAAGTACGAAACCTCTGTAGGCAGACCTCTGTTAATGAGAGTGAACTAGGCAGAGGGGAGAGGAACCCGAGAGCAGCCATACCGTCTGTTCGGGAGAGGAAAGTCATACTCCGAGTGCTTTTCCTCTTTCCAGCCTCCCGTGCAGTGAAGTTGAGCCTGACAACTAGAGTTGGCAAATGACCTGTGAGTGAAGGTGATGGGTGCCTGTACCAGACAGAGGCAGCTAGAACTGGGGCAATTCCTTCTTTTGTTCTGCTGCCGCAGGACACGCTTCCTTGTCCTACTGGGCTCTCTATGAGCCAGAAGTACATTTTTTGTTGCGTGCAGCTACTGAGACTTCAGAAGTGATATGTTGTGGCAGCTAGCATAAATTATCTGGGTCAGCAGTGTAGAAGAAAAAGCACTGAGAATGAGAAGGATTGACGGGGTGTCAGGTGGAGGGAGAAGCTGGTTTGTAGAAAGAGAATGATATGATCTCTGGATGACGCGAAGCGGACGCTGGACTGTGTGTTTCTCTCTCTCAGTCTGCGAAGAGGAAAGGGATGGGCTTCATCCTGTCCTAAATTCCAATCACACATGACCACTGGTGCTTGACTCAGTGTAACTGGCCCTTTCTAACATGAGTGCATCCACTTGTGAGGGCTGAGCCACAGCTGACTCATTCTTATTTTTTTAAGGCCACAATATGAAATCATTTATTGGAGGAAATCTCTGGCTCTCTTATTGGGAAAATTGCTCTTCTTACATGATCTCTCGAAAAATACATTAATGAGTTTGCATAAAGAAAGTACATAGAAAGAAAACCTCTGCATCTAAAAATGCAGAGTCAAATTAGAAGAGATTTTTCTATTCAACATCGTGGATGGGCACATTTGGTTGCAACACCACAAGGCATGTAAGTAATCATTGTCTTAAACACAGAAAGCAGTTTCTAATATGAAATATCCGATATGCCAAGATTATTTCTGTCTGGTTTAAAGAGAGAAATGGACATTGTCTTTAATCTCTAGATTAATGAGAAATGGATTAAAATACTATATAGGTGCCCTAACCAGAAACAGCACAGTCTGATAGAGCATTCCTGTTTCCTAACTTTCAGGGTAAGGTGATCTGAATTAGGGGAACCTGGCTGGCTTTGGTCAAATATACGGTATACGAAATGAGATCAGGCTCGGCGCCTGTGGCACAGTGGTTACAGCACCGGCCACATACACCAAGGCTGGTGGGTTTGAACCAGACCTGGGCCAGCTAAACAACAATGACAACTGGAACAAAAAAAATAGCCGGGCATTGTGGTGGGCGCCTGTAGTCCCAGCTACTTGGGAGGCTGAGGCAAGAGAATCACTTAAGCCCTAGAGTTTGAGGTTGCTGTGAGCTGTGAAGCCTCGGCACTCCACCGAGGGCAACATAGTGAGACTCTGTCCAAAAAAAAAAAAAAAAAAAAGAAAGAAAGAAAGAAAAGAAAAGAAATGAGATCAATGAGACAAAATTGCCTTAAGTCATGGGAAAGCACAGGTTGATTTTCCAAACTTGACATAATGATCCCAGTTTGTGATCACTATCAGCTATGATGTAATGTCAAGGAAATAATGGAAAGTCCCTAATTCTTAGAATCACTGGAATAGTAAGTATGAACTAAATGGCTTTATTCTTGGTAATTCACATGCATAGCAGCTTTGAAAGTAAGACTGTATATGTGAGTTCATGTTGTTTCATCAAAAGGCAAGAACATCCTGGACAGAGAAAACCTCCCAAAATTACCGTACAGATTTTCTATGAATTGTGTTGGCTGTATTGTCAACAACAAGCAATGTTCATAACAGATTGAGCAAGGTAGTTACCTTCACTTGGTTCTCAGTAAAGGCGTGGCAGTAATTTGGAATAAATACATACTGAAAGGGAGCTCCTAATAGATAATTAGATAGCTGAATTTATAAATAACTGAAAATATACTCACATTCATACATGCATGCATATTTAAATATAATATGCATAAATTAGTACCAGAATTTGTCAAGCAAGTCACAATGGTCTATTCTTAATAAATGTTTATCAGATTTAATTGTGGTTTTATTTATTTTATTTTTTCAAATGAGACTTTAGGTACAGAGAGTTAGTTACCACTGCACTTTATGACAGGTTATCCCTTATTCCCATTCTAATTCCTTTCTTTTTTAACTTTTAATATATATAGACTTGGCTGTATCCTAGAAGAACATACACAGGTATTTTAATTTACATAATTCATGTTGTTATATCCAACACTATATCTTGAAGTATTAACCATGTTTCTCTTGAAGTACTAAAGGTTTCTATTTCTCTGTACCCTTATCAAGCTTGGAATTTTCAACTTTACAAATTTGATTGATGTGAAGTTGATATTTCATTCTAATTTTTCACTTTTCTTGCCTTTTTTATGTCTTACTCATACGTTTATTATTATAATTGTTATGTTATTCCTTTTGATAAATTAGGTTAGTTATGCATTCTTTTACTTGTTATTTTAATGGTTACCCTAAAGATCAAAACATGCAGTTTTTGATTTATTATGTTTTAATATACATTATTACCTTTAATGATTTCTTAACAATGCTAACACTTCAAACATGTTAATTCTGTTTATCCACTCCCTGATTTTACCTTACTATAATCACATATTTAATTCTACATGTTTTTAAGCCCATACAGTAAGTTATTGCTTGGCCAATTTTCATTTCTGTTTACTCACAGAGTTTGCCTTCTGCTTTTCCTTGAAGCTTTCATTTTTTCGTGTTTGTGACTGGGATTATTTTACTACTTTCCTCTCTGTTAATTCCAAAATCTGGATTTTCTATTACTATTACTTTTAGGTCATCAGTTTCTGTCTTGCAGAATACCCAGTAATATGATTCCATGATAGACATTACAATGAAAACATTACACATGCTCTGGATGATACTATCTTCCTCAAGAAAAAGTTCATCCTTTTTCTGTTAAGCAAATGTGCTGAGAGCCTATCACATAAATTCTTAGGGAGTGAATTTACTTAAGGCTGACTTGCAGTTTAGGTAAGTCTTTTCTACTTCTGATTCATTTCCTCTCCTAAGACATATCCCCGTATGAATCACAGCTAAGATTCTGTGGTGTTGATGGGGGCTTCTAACTCTAGTGCAGTGATTTTAACCGGTGTGCTATGGCACACTGGTGTACCATGAGGGGACCTTAAGTGTGTTGTAAAAACTTTTACAGGTCATTAATTGAATTATTATTGAAATAAGTTCAAAGCACAATAAATATACTCTTTTTCCTTCCTTTTTTTCCCAACATAATTTAAGTGTGCTGCAGAAGTTTAACTATAGGTCCAAGTGTGCCATGAGCTAAAGAAGGTTGAAAACACTGCTCTATTGAATCCTAAACTCTCTAGACGTAATTTTCTCAGTACCAAAGACTGCCAAATACTCCACCTTGCTTTTCAGATTGTCTCTTGCAATGTGCAACTTTCATGGCAGCTATCTAATTATGGGACTCATTGCTATTGTACTTTCTCAACACGATTTTAGCTCCTCAAGTACCTGGGTGTTTATTTCCATTAATTTGTCTGGCTGGGTTTTTGTCACTAATTCCTTGAAAGTTCCAGTTCCACACTGTTTTCTCTGTTTCTTAGTAGCAAATCTTCTGTCTGTGCCCTCTGCACAGATTCTCAGCTTCTTGCCAGGTGCTGAGAATTCACAGAAGGCCCCGAGGTAAAAAAAAAAAAAAAAAAAAAACAGCTATAGAATGTTTGTTCACCTTTTGAAGTTTCCTCTTCTGTTAGATTCTGTTCTCTCAAGTTCTGGCTGCCCAAAAATTCTTTAATAGCTTTAAAAAGTTGTTTGGGGTTCCTCCCCTTTCTATCTATTTTTCCTATTGGTCTTGATGACAGCATTGTTCAGGCACAATGTCCCCTTCCCCTTTTGGCTGGAGATTCAATGTTCTCCCCATCCTTTTTGAGTTCTGTTTACTAGAGAAGTTGTGCACAGGATTATATGCATGGTGGCCAACTGGGTATTGCAAACTGCAATATGCATTCTTATCATTTCCATGTTTATATAGTGTGTCTTATATTATTATTAATGTTTAGGATTCAGTTTTGTACTTTAGATGTTAATTCCCTCTTAGTAGAAGACACTTCAAAGAGCTAAACATCTCCTTCCTCTCTGATTACGCCTTCCATGATGTCTCCCAATGCACAGAAATTATTTTCAATTTTAATACAGTAAAGTCCATTTCTTCCTGAATGTTATGTTTCTTTCATTTTTAGTAAAGACATCCTTCCCTTCTCTACCATCCTTTTTTGGTATTCTCCTGTGTTCTTTATTATTACTGTCACTATTATACCTTTCCCATGTAGAAAGGATTTAAGCAATAAGAAGTAGCTGTGAAAACTCTGAGGCTTAGATTAAAAGTAGGACAGCAATGACATAAACACAGATAAGTAAATCAACAAAACAGTGCTTATGGAAATAGAATAACACATATGAACTACTTATTTTTTTTAACAAAGGTACAAAAGCATTTCAGTGGAGAAGGAGTAATCTTTTCAATGAACAGAACTGGAACGATTGAAATCAAGATTGAAAATCAAATTTAAAATCTAAAAACCTTCTTCCTTTTGAAAGATATGCTCAGGAGAATAAAAAGCCATAAATTGGAAAAATAATACTTGCAAATCATTTGTCTGACATAGGCATCATAAGAAAAAAATCAGAATAATGAGAAAACAATTAAATACAAGAAAATCCAAATGATTTCAACAGAAACTTCACCAAAGAAGACATATGGGTGAAAAACAAATGTATAACAATATAATCTAACAATATAATCACCTACTCAGTCTTTAGGGAAATGTAAATTAGAAGCACAAGGAGATACACCACACATTTATTTGAGGGTGGATATGTAGTAATTGGAACTTTTGTACATTGCTGGTAGAAATACAAAGTAGTGAAATACTTTGGAAAAGAGTTTAGACTGAATGTTTGTGTTCCCTTCCAATTCATATGTTGAAGACTAATACCCAATTTCATGGTACTTGGAGGTGAGTCCTTTGGCAAATAATTATATCATGAGAGTGCAGTGCTCGTAAATGAGATCAGTGTCTGGAAAGAATAGATACCAAGAGATACTTCTCTCTGTTTTTCTGTTCTTTGCCATGTAAGGACACAATAAGAAGAAAGCTGTTCATACCTTCTCTGAAGAAGACAGAGAAGTTTTCTTCATGGCCAAAAAACACATGAAAAAATTGCTCATCATTCCTAGTCATCAGAGAAATGCAAATCAGAACCACCTTGAGACATCACTTAACCCCAGTGAGAATAGCTCACATCACAAAGCCCCAAAGCTACAGATGTTGGTGAAGGTGTGGGGAAAAAATGGAACAGCTTTACACTGTTGGTGAGATTGCAAACAAATACAGCCTCTTTAGAGAGAAGTATGGAAAATCCTCAAGGAACTAAAGGTAGACCTTCCATTTGATCCTGCAATCTCATTACTAGGTATCTACACAGAAGAAAGAAAATTGTTTTACCATAAGGACATTTGTCCTAGAATGTTTATCTCACCTCAATTCACAGTTTCCAAGCTGTGAAATTAACCCAGTGCCCATAAACACATGAATAAATTATTAAACTATAGTATATGTATACCAGAAATGCTATTCAGACATGAAAAATGTGAAGACTTTATATCTTTTATATTAATCTAGATGGAGTTGGAGAACATTTTTCTTAGTAAAGTATCACAAGAGTGGAAAAGCAAGTTTCCAAAATACTCAATACTAATATGAAACCAGTAGACAAATAAATTCATGGCCACACAAGAGGAAAATACAGTTAAATTCAAGTCGGGGGGGAGGAGGGAGAAGGAAAGGAAGAGAAGAATTGGTAGGCTCTCATCTGACAGGTGCAAGGTATCGGTATATGGTGCAGATCCTGAGGCAGGGGCATAACTATAGCTTGGACTTGATCTGACAAATGCAAACGATGTAATCCTATTATCTCTACCCTCACATTAATCTGAAATAAAAACAAAAGACAGCCATCTAGACAGACACTATGATCTTGGACTTCCCAGACTTCAAAAGAGTGAGAAACAGATGTTTGTTGCGAAGTCAGTCTATAGCATATTTGTTATATCAGCCCAAACTAAGACGCGCACTAAGTATGTCCTAGCCATTTTTTTACTAGCTATTTATCTAAGAAACAACATGTATGTGTGCTTGTGTGTGTGTTTGTGTGTTTATATAAAGGCTTGTGCATAGTAACTTTATTTGTTATAGACCAAAACTGGGAACAGCCAAATCAATGAATATGTTTAATGATATATTTTAAGTAATTGTAGTATACTTATAAATTGAATACCAAATAACAATAAAATGGTATGAACTATTGATATTCACAAGGTTGATGAATTATGGTGAATAAAACATACCTTACAAAAGGAATACATACTCTATGTTCTAATTTTACAAATCTTTGTAAAATTTAAAATTAGTATACAGTGACAGAAACCAGATTAGTAATTGCCTGGAGATGAGGCTATGGGTTTGTAGGGGGTGAGGGGAGAGGGGTTACTAAAACAATTGAATAAACTTTTGCATACTTTTTTATTCTTTATCTTTCCTTTTTTTTTTTTTTTTTTTTTTTTGAGACAGAGTCTCGCTTTGTCTTCTTGGGTAGAGTCCCATGGTATCAGCCTAGCTCATAGCAACCTCAAACTCTTGGGTTCAAGCAATCCTCCTGTCTCCCAAGTAGCTGGGACTATAGATATCCATGATGGACTCCTGTTTTGTATTTAGTAGAGACAGGGGTCTCAATCTTGTTCAGGCTGGTCTTGAACTCCTGAGCTCAAGCAATCCATCCTCCTTAGACTCCACAAGTGCTAGAATCACAGGTGTGAGCCACTTGCCTGGCCTTGAATTAACTTTTGGAAGTAGTAGATATATTTATTATCTTGATTGTGGTGATGGTTTCATGGATGGATGCATGCGTATTTCAAAACTTATCAAATTGTACAATTTTAAAATGCTCAGATGATTGTATGCGAAGGATATCTCAATCTTTCTGCGTTTCTAGTTAGGGCCACATGCAAATAAAATCCTCACGTGAACTTCTGTGTACTTCCTACCTTGTGTTCCTCTCTCTTATAACTTAACAGTGGCTACCAGGAAACCAGGAAACTATCTTCTTGAATGGAAAGACCACAGCCTTGGCTAATTTTTTACATCCACGTAAGCCAATAATTTATACTTTCCCTCTAGGGAAACTATTATAATTTTCTTCCCTTCTCCTTTCTGAATCTCAGGTTAAGTCCTTTCTCTATTTTGTGGAATCTAGACCAAAATCCTGCTAGCAAGGATTGTGAGAAATGCAGTTCCCAGCTTTCTATTCTATATTACAGGGGAAAGCATGGAAGGGGAAGTGACATTATTCCAGCAATAGAAAATCCAGCAAACCACCTCATAAGAATTTGGATGTTAAATGTAAAGTAGGGGGTTCTTAAACTACGGCCTGCGGGCCACATGTGTTGGTGTGAATTGTATTTGTTCCCATTTTGTTTTTTACTTTGTTTTTTACTTCCAAATAAGATATGTGCAGTGTGCATAGGAATTTGTTCATAGTTGTTTTTTTTTTTTTAAACTATAGTCCAGCCCTCCAATGGTCTGAGGGACAGTGAATTGGCCCCCTGTTTAAAAAGTTTGAGGGTGCCTGAATGTGCTAGGCACGGTAGGTGCTTAATGCACATTCACTTGCTTAGAATTGTAACAAAAGTTTTTTATATTACAAAGATATTCACTATTGTGTCCTTAATATACAGAACTATGTGTAAAACATAAGAGAAAGCAGAAAGAAAAAAGAGAGAGAAAATTGGGAGAGGAAAGAATCAGAAAAAGAGAAAAAAAAAATCTGAAGAAACAAAATTCCTGAGAAAAGTGAATTGTAAGTGACTAATGTGAAATTGGAGTCTGCTTCTTGCAGACCAGAAGGAAAGATTTGTTGTTGTTTAATACCATTCCTACTAAATTCCCCACCATCTCCTCTGTAATCATAATTGCATATATAATTGGATAACGCACAAGGATTCATTTATGTGTATCACTCCACACACAAAAAGGCATTTCCCTTGAGCAAAATGAATTTTACCACCCCTCAACAAGGGCTGGCCAAAGTTGCATCTCTGTGGGTAAACAGATATCAGAATATTCTCACTCACATTGGAATTCTGTGGTTCCAGCATACCTGTGGCTCTTGGTGTGGGGAACAGATGCAAAAAGGTAAAGGGAGTTTGGAATTTAAATGAGTTTCTGGGGAAATGGCAGAGCACTTTGATGAAGACTGTGATGGTTTTCAGAAATAACCCTTGACTGCTTGATGGATTTGGGGTAAGCGTACTGGTGCTTGGCCGTGACACATAAAAAGTGCAAATATTACAGACCTATGTATTGTTTGCTTTACAAAGTAACCCTTTATAAATTGATTTATTTAATTCTGTCAAAAACAAAAAGATAAGAGTAAGATAGTCTATTTAGCTTCTCTTTATACATTTAATGAGAGAAAGAGAAAGTTGCTTTCACATTTGTGGAGGAAATGCTTGCCGTCCTCTAAAATAATACATTCATTTGAACGTGCACAAATAGGACAGAAATGAGTATTTTATAAACTTTTGACAAGATCAAGTATGCACACAGGGCAGGTGTTACATCTAAACAAGAATAGTGTCCACTAGACCTAGACCATAGAACTTGGCACACCAGTTGTATCTTCAACTCTCTACACTGCAGTGGCTATATCATACTTATTTGTGGAGAATTCTCTTACAGTAAGGAATTGATTCCATTCATGTTTTCCAGGGCTTGACCTGTTACAAATGGAAAACACCCACAATAGGATGAGGCAACCTGGGCTCCAGTCTTTCTTCTGGTAACTCTAGAATTTCCATGTAGAAAACCCTTGGCAGGACTGGTCCAGTTGGCTGGAGCAGCCAATGGTTAAGGGATTCATCTCGAAGGTCTGCTAGCATGAGGAAAATGCAGTGGTATATTTAGAATTATTTGTAATGGCTTTGGGGGCAGTTGGAAATTATGGGAGAAATAAAATTTTTCCTATTAATCTAGCCTGCTGCTGCTACTACTACTGCCTAGTAATTTTTAAAGGCTGAGAGTCTGTTTCCTATTCTGCCTTTTAGAGATATTAATATAGGCACCATAGAGCTCACTTTTTGTTATAAGAATTTAATAAGCTAACACAAGTGAAATAAGGTTTCATTATTATTTACTATCATTCTTATTATAATTTTGTGGTGTATTTCATGCACTGAGGGACAATGAAGTAACTAAGGGAGGTTAGTTTAATGAAGAGACTGCTCAGGTGTATTCAGGTACAAGCTTCCACTAGTTAACAAGGTTATAACCTAGATTAGCATCACTTCAAATTGTAAAGTGGGGAGTACTTAAAAGGAAGCATGTTTAGGCACAATTTAACAAAGAACTTAAATAGCAAAGCTATCTAACCCAAATTTGCTCTCCATCCATTAGACATAGTGTCTTGAGTGAGAGTGGGCAGCAATTTTTTCAGAGATGACGTAGAAAGAATCTATTAGCAGACAGGGTGAAGTGTTTGACTGCTTAGCTTTCCATGATGATATTGCAGTGTCCTCAAAGAGTTTAAATAAAATTAACTCAGTTCTCCAAAGGATTGTAACTTTGGGGGCCAAAAATCTCTCTTAATGCCTCTAGAATAGGCAGGTGGATCTGAGATATCGAAAAAATATATAAGGCATTTATGACCAAAAAATTGCATCTGAAATCTAACATGGACACACACACACACACACACACACACACACACGTTTCATTTCATCAAATAAATGCTTTGTAGTGAAAAAACCTTAGGGAAATCTTAAGGGAATGAATTCAGGTCTATAAATTGTTTTTCTGATAGTCTGTGAAGTGTCTTGCAGCTGAATAATCTTAAGAATCATTCAGAAGATGGAAAATCTTAAATAAGGGCATGGATGCTTATTCTTTAAAATAAATGTTAGGAAATAACAGTGGGCAATAAAAATAATGTAGTGATATGTAAAAGTGGCATGCAGCCTAACTTAGTCACCCAGCCACCCTCCTCACCCAAGAGTCATTAGTCTCCATATCAGTTTTGCTACTGAGTACCTTTATAGAAATGCATGCAATGTAATGGAAATGTACCTGTGCCTTATTATACAAGTCTTCAGAATATAAATAATGCAGGAGCCCTGCTCTTTGCAAAAAGATGTTGTGTTAGGAAAAGAAAACTGTAAACAGATTTCTAGTGATAGGTATTGTCTGTGCTGCAGACAGCATCAAGCTTTAATACATGTGCAAGTATAAATGTGAATATCCCCCCGCCCCCAAACGTACATACACACACACACTCCTTTAACAGTGCTGGATTTGGATGTGCTTTGGGTTTTTGTTTTTTCTTTTTCCTTTCATATTCCTCCATGAATCTCTGCAGAATCTGTAATGTGAATGTTCTTTGTTCATGATATTGTATACAAGGTTCCCTGAAAATTAATCAGGCTGTCTCCAACTCACAGCCCTATTTGCATACCTCTCCCCTACCAGTTAGCTTTTGATTTTCCTCTGTATCTCTTTATCTTCAGGCTAGAGCTGAGTGGTTTCTCTGCCAAATCCCCGACCCTCCTTTCCAATGGATCCCACATGATGTGCTCCTTCAATTCTGGGCCTTGTATTTTGGGCAATAAGGTTCTTAGGATTGTTTTCCATTTCTTTAACTTAAAATGATAAAATACACGAGTGTCAAGTTAATTTAATAAGGCATGGCTAAAGGGTTAGTGAAAACAGAATTCTATGATAATTAGGGTTAGAAGCAAGAGCTTTCCAGTAAAGTTAAAGTGCAACTAACCCTTTAACATATAATATTAAGCAAATCTAATTTAATTGAAAGATACTGTTCCCTTTTTTCTTACTATTGGGATTCTCTCTGAGAGGAATTCAATGAGAAGAAGACTCAGCTGGCTCCTTCCTGGCATAAGATAATTGACGCTTTGGTGCACAGACGATGGAATTGGTGAGCTTCCAATTCTCTCTCCCCTCTCTCTCTCTCTAACTAACTGTTGCTCCCCCAGGAAAGTTCTAGTATAGTTCATTAGTTAATGGTGTTTATAGGGCCATTACTTAGTAACCACTGCTTTTCAGGTTGGGGTTAGCTGTCACTTTTAGCTGGTAAAAGGCACATCACGTTTTCTGGAGAGCACGTGTTCAGTTCTCAGGAATCTCATCACCTTCAGCCTGTCCCCAAATTCTGAACATTCTCCCCTCCCCACTTACCTTCCCTTTGTAACTGCAAACACCTCCTAGGACGGGTAATATGCACATACTCACCTTTCTAGCCAGAGAATATGAAAGCTCAGATATTTTTACTCTCTCAGATTAAATCAAATGTACCTTGGAAGCCAATACTCTGGAAATAGAAGAATCTTTCAGAAAGGCATGGCCTTTTAAATTATTTTAAAAGCTACATGGGGATAAATAGTAACATCCTTGCATTTTAAAAGTTTTACTGGGTATTTAATACTCGGAAAGAGCAGTGAAGTGAATGAAGGTGCCTTTGCAACAGGTCACATCTCAGTTGTTGCTAGGGAAGGAAGTGCCATGTGCAGGCAGCGTGAGGCAAAGGTGAGCGGCCACGCTTGCCACAGACTGACGGTGCGTAAAGAGCTACCTCTCAGTAGGCTGGGGCTGCTGAACATTTACCTTCTTCAACGTGGATTTTAATTTGACTATCTCCAAAAATGCATGATTTGCCTTTGGAAATGTCTGTGCTTGACTCAACAGTTACTATTTGGATGATCAAGAAGAGAGAAAAAGTATCTGTCCCTGATACCAATGAGGAAATATCACATGGTCTCGACTGGGACTGGATGCCCTGTATATCGTAGCTTGAATAATAAGTTGAATGAATAAGCAACATTAATTAGCAACTGAGGTTTCTCTAGAAGGAGGGATTTGCCTTGTTGGAGTGTGAACAAGAAGGCGCTCTTTAGGAGGGAATGGCTTCGGGTCAGGCAAACTAGCGAGGAACTGGGGTAGATCCCAACACAAACTCACACGAAAGAAGTCAGTTTTTGTGCTGAGTCCCCAAACCAACCTTGGACAGGAGGAGTAGTCATGAGCAACATGCAGCTTTTATTTTGGAATGTTCTTGAATATATTTCAGTTTCCTCTTATTACCAAAATTACTCAGTAAAAGTAAGTTTGCCATAGAAACTGGTAAGTAATATTATGGGCATTTAATGGGTGTGTAACTTACTGCATCTTTTCCTTCCCTGATACTGAAGTCTGGGAGGAGCAAGGGACATCTTTTTGAGGAGGAATAGAAAGAAGGTGTGGTGGAAGTTCTAGGTCTTTGCCAAAAAAGCTCAATTCATACGTTCATAAGAAAGTAAAGTAACAGTTCAGGGACTTAGCTCAGAGGCTGAAGGAGAACAACTCCCTCTTCTCAAAGACCTTAAAGAAAATGTGTCCTTACAAAAGGGGAAAGCATCAGCAGCATTTTACTTCCTGTATACTTAAAGAGAAGTGACAGTGATGTTTGCCTGTATTACATGCATCTGTAAGCCTGGTGTGCCCTTACTACTGCCTTTGAACAGTACTGAGGTAGGCAAATGATTTTTCTTCTCTAAAACATCTCAGACTCTGTTGATTTGGGGATCTGTTTTATATTACTTTATTGGCTTTATTTTTTGGTATCAGCCCTTAGACTCACTTCTTTCTGAGTAGCAGACCTGCGCCAAGATATTTCCTTCTCTCTACTCAATCTATTGGCTCTAATCGCATATGAAACAGAAAGAAAGTGACTGTAAACTAGAATAAGAGAAAAAGATACTTTAGGTTGTACCTGAATATCTTGTTTATGAATAAAGAACAAATCCTCCCTAAGAGCAACTCATTTACTCCTCTGGAGGAATGCGGCCTATGAAATACTTATATTTTTTTTAATTTTATATATCCATATATTTATTTATTTATTTATTTATTTATTTTAAATTATTTTTTATTGAGCCATAGCTGTGTACAATAATTCAGTCATGGAGTACAGTGTGTGGGTTTCACATACAATTGGAGATATTTTTATCAACCTGATTAATGTAACATTCATGATATTTGATCTAAAAAGAAAGTTCTCTAAAGATGACAGGCACACGGCCTTCAGACACATGAAGAAATGCTCATTATCCTTAATTATCAGAGAAATGCAAATCAAAACTACCTTGAGATATCATCTAACGCCAGTAAGATTAGCCCACATGATGAAATGCCAAAAAACAGAGATGTTGGCGTGGATGTGGAGAAAAGGGAACACTTCTGCATTGCTGGTGGGAATGCAAACTAATACATCCGCTTTGGAAAGATGTTTGGAGAATACTCAGAGATCTAAAAATAGAATTGCCATTTGACCCTATTTATTTATTTTTATTTTTAAGTCTTCCAGTTAATTGAAATGTGAAGCCAGGATTGAGAACTACTGAGTCAATCTACTCTATTTTACTGATTTTTTTTTTTTT
>CAUYRH010080177.1:0-36319 GCA_963574655.1 Perodicticus potto | reverse complement strand
ACAGAGTCTCACTTTATCGCCCTCAGTAGAGTGCCGTGGCGTCACACAGCTCACAGCAACCTCCAGCTCCTGGGCTTAGGCGATTCTCTTGCCTCAGCCTCCCGAGTAGCTGGGACTACAGGCGCCCACCACAACGCCCAGCCATTTTTTTTTTTTTTTTTTTTTTTTTGGTTGCAGCAGTCACTGTTGTTGGGCGGGCCCGGGCTGGATTCGAACCCGCCAGCTCAGGTGTACGTGACTGGCACCTTAGCCCGTTGAGCCACAGGCACCAAGCCTCTGTTTTTGCAGTTCAACCGAGGCCGGGTTTGAACCCGCCACCTTTGGCATATGGGGCCGGCGCCCTACTTGATGAGCCACAGGTGCCGCCCATGGGTCAATATTTTTTTAATGACCATACCTTTAAGTAATAGAAATTCCTATCTCTCTGGCTCCATCTACTTCCCCCTAATTTGCTTCTGCTCATCTTCCAGCCCAGGGGCACTCCCGCCTCAGGGCCATTGCGTTTGCTGGTCTCACTACCTGGAATTCTTTTCTGTCGAATAGCCATTCGCTCCTTCCGTCATTTTATTTAGTCTCTATTCAAGTATCATAAAGGCTTCCCTGACCACCACATCTAAAATATTTCTCACCCCCTCCAATCTCCTCACCGTTTTAGTCTTCTCCATAGATGTAATGACCAACAGACTCAGCTTGTATATTTGTTTCTTTGCTGATTGTTGACTTACATAGGGTATAAGATTCATGAGAACAAGGGCTTGGGTTGTCACTGTTTTTAATTATTAGTATTAGATTCAGTTCCTTATATAGTAACCTACACAGAGAAATTGATTACTTGGTATATATTTGATGAATAAATTGAGTGTTTTGTATTTAATTTTTTTTTGAGGCAGAGTCTTATTCTGTTGCCCTGGGTAGCATCACAGCTCACAGGAACCTCAAATTCTTGGGC
Source organism: Perodicticus potto (assembly GCA_963574655.1). NCBI lineage: Eukaryota > Metazoa > Chordata > Mammalia > Primates > Lorisidae > Perodicticus > Perodicticus potto. The sequence continues at coordinate 35,370 of CAUYRH010080177.1, read as the reverse complement.
CCAATCGATACTCTTGTCTCAGCCTCCCAAGTAACTAGGACTACAATCGCCTGCCACCACGCTCAGGTATTTTTTTTTTTTTTTTTTTTGAGACAGAGCCTCAAGCTGTCACCCTGGGTAGAGTGCCGTAGCATCACAGCTCACAGCAACCTCCAATTCCTGGGGTCAAGCGAGTCTCCTGCCTCCACCTCCCAAGTAGCTGGGACCACAGGCACCCGCCACAACGCCCGGCCATTTTTTGGTTGCAGCCGTCATTGTTGTTTGGCGGGCCTGGGCTGGATTCAAACCCGCCAGCTCAGGTGTACGTGGCTGGCGCCTTAGCCCATTGAGCCACAGGCACCGAGCTTTTTTTTTTTTTTTTTTTTTTTAAGAGACTGGGGGTCTCGCTCTTGCTAGGCTGGCGTTGAACTTCTGAGCTCAAGCAATATACTCTCCTCGGCCTCCCAGAGTGCTAAGATTACAAGGTGCCTTGCCACTTCTAGAACTTCTATTTGACATGGTAAAGAGTACAGAATTTGGATTTCACTTGACTTTGAACTCCTGCTCTATTGGCCATGGGCACTCGCTTAAGTTGTTGAATCTCTTTCTAGCTCAGTTTCTTTCTTCTTCTTTTTTTTTTGTAGAGACAGAGTCTCACTTTATTGCCCTCGGTAGAGTGCTGTGGCGTCACAGCTCACAGCAACCTCAAACTCTTGGGTTTAAGCAATTCTCTTGCCTCAGCTTCCCACGTAGCTGGGACTACAGGCGCCCGCCACAACACCCGGCTATTTTTTTTTGTTATTGTTGTTGCAGTTGTCATTGTTGTTTTAGCTGGTCCTGGCCGGGTTTGAACCCATGAGCCTCTGTGTATGTGGCCGGCGCCCTACTCACTGAGCTACAGGTGCGGCCTCTGGCTCAGTTTCTTCAACTGTCAAATAATTTTAGAAAACTTATACACTTGTTAGAGACAAATAAGAGTAAAAATGACACCCTAAAGAAGTCATTCAAGGTAGGCACTTCCTTGGGGACAGGGAGTCTTTGTGTACATGAGGAGTCAGTATATTTCCTTACACTCTTGTTCCCAGGTGAGTGCTTTGAAATGAAACTTAAAATTTTCATCAGATTAAATGTGGCAGACTTGTGAAAAGTGTAAAACCAAACACTGCCAAACCACTGACTACCCAGGTCAGCAGTAAGAAAACGAGAACATTCTGCATAAACAGATGTTATTAAAGATGATGTTTGCCAGAGCCTGGGCTCTTCAGCCATCTGCCGCCACAAGCCCTCCTCCTGCCGCCGTTCCTTTGAAGAAAAGCACCGTTTCCTTTTCCTTTTCTCCGAAAGTTGACCAACATAAATACTGTTAATAACAATACGGTGAAAAAATAGTCCCAGTTAGCTATTTTTAGCTTCCTCTTGAAGTCTTACGTTTCACATTTTAGGTTTGTTTTCAACGTTCTCTTCCAACCCAAATAAACTCAGGCTTAGAAATGAAAGGACTTAGGTTATGACTTTCTGATTCTCCAGGGGGTAGGCAATGAGATCAGCCTCCCAGGGAATGCTGAATCACTCGGCCAGGGTGTCTTCCTCAAAGAACATCCTGGCCACCACACAGACATGCTAGGACTTGCTGCATCAGCTGGCCAGGATGGCAGGTAACTCATTAAATATCGTCTTTGAGGACTTTCTATTCAGATCCCATAAAATCTTCCTGTGTGGGTTTTCCCATGCCCTATGGGGAGTGTTATTATCATACCTAATAAAAGCGAGGGCAACATTTTGATTCTTTCATTCCATCAACACATAATTATTGTATACCTACCGAGTGCCTGGCACTGTGCTCCAAAGCCTTTCTTTTTTTTTTGAGACAGAGCCTCAAGCTGTCACCCTGGATAGAGTGCCGTGGCATCACAGCTCACAGCAACCTCCAATTCCTGGGGTCAAGCAAGTCTCTTGCCTCCGCCTCCCAAGTAGCTGAGACTACAGGCACCTGCCACAACACCCGGCCATTTTTTGGTTGCAGCCATCATTGTTTGGCGGTCTCGGGCTGGATTTGAACCTGCCAGCTCAGGTGTACGTGGCTGGCTCCTTAGCCTGTTGAGCCACAGGCGCCAAGCCTCCAAAGTCTTGCTCTCAGGATAATTCCTTTCTAGTAGGGGAGCTAATACAATGCTAATAAAAAGTAAATTTTAAAGCAGAATTGAATAGAATATTTTTAGACAGGGTGGACATAAAGTTCATGTGCAATGTACCATGTTAAACGGTTTTAAATTGCACATGAACTTTATGTTATAATTCATAAAATAAATGTATTGCTTCAAACATGACAACTCTCACATGGTACTTATTACATGCTGGGTGGTATCCTAAGCACTTTATCTATTAACTCTTTTGATATTTCCCTATTTTACAATCAGGGGAACCAAGAAATCAAAAGGTTAAGTATTCTTAAAATTTCCACAGCCAGTGAAGTGGCCAGGGGGACTTGAAGGGCAGCCAAGTGGAGTTCAGAGCGCATCTTGTAACCACATGTGCTACTCTGCATGGTTTTTACAGACAACTTCAGAGATGGCGCTGGGAGCTGACAGGTGCCACCAAGGGCTGAAATGAGATTTGTGGATTGGTCGGGGGCAGTTCTTATGGGGGATGCCTGAGCTGAGACTTAAAGGATGGGAAAAGGACAGGGATTCAGGAAAAGCCCATTAGGCAGAGGCAACAGTTAGGTGCAGAATGAGCCGAAGGTGGGAGGAGCTTGGTACATTTCAAGGACAGACAAAAATCCTGTGTGACCGTGCCTTGGATAGGAAATGTAAGTGATAGCCAGGCATGGTAGATCACACCTCTAATCCCAGCACTTAATTTTTTTTTTTTTTTGAGACAGAGTCTCACTCTTGCCCCTTAGAGTGCCGTAGTGTTGTAGCTCACAGTAATCTCAAACTCTTGGGCTCAAGCGATTCTCTTGCCTCAGCCTGCGAGTAGCTGGGACTACAGGCACCCGCCACAACCCCTTGGCTATTTTTTAGAGATGGGGACTCACTCTTGCTGAGGCTGACCTTGAACTCTTGAGCTGAAACAATCCATCCACCTCGGTCTCCTAGAGTGCTGGGTAGGTGTGAGCCACCATGACAGGCCCACAATCCCAGCCCTTTGGGAGGCCAAGGCAGGTGGATCGCTTGGGCTTACGAGTTTGAGACCAGCCTGAGCAAGAGCAAGACCCTCATCTTTACTAAAAATAGAAAAATGTGGCTTGGTGCCTGTAGCTCAAGCGGCTAAGGTGCCAGTGCTGGAGGGTTCGAATCCAGCCGGGCCTACCAAACAACAGTGACAACTACAACCAAAAATAGCAGGTGCTTGCAGTCCCAGCTACTTGGGAGGCTGAGGCAAGAGAATCCCTTAAGCCCAGGAGTTGGAGGTTGCCGTGAGCTGTGATGCCACAGCACGCTACCCAGGGCAACAGAAAAAAAAATAGAAAAATTAGCCAGGTGTTATGTTGGCGGTGCCTGTAGTCTCAGCTACTTAGGAGGCTGAGGCAGAAGGATCACTTGATCCTAGGAGTTTGAGGCTGCTGTGAGCTGTAATGGCAACCCCAAGGTGATAATGTGAGACTCTGTCTCAAAAAGGGGGAAAAAAAAGGGAAATGAAATATAGGTGAAGGACAGATCCTAGCCAGTTTTCAATTCAAATCCCATTCAGAAAAGAAAATTCCATGGCTCAGCGCCTGTGGCTCAATGGGCTAAGGCACCAGCCACATACACCTGAGCTGGCGGGTTCGAATCCAGCCCAGGCCCGCCAAACAACAATGACGGCTGCAACCAAAAAATGGCCGGGCGTTGTGGTAGGCGCCTTTAGTCCCAGCTACTTGGGAGGCGGAGGCAGGAGACTCGCTTGAGTCTAGGAATTGGAGGTTGCTGTGAGCTGTGATGCCATAGCACTCTATCCAGGGTGACAGCTTGAGGCTCTGTCTCAAAGGAAAAAAAAAAAGAAAAAATTCCTCAATGGGTCGTCTTGCTCAAAAATTTGCAGGGCTTTGTTGTGGCTGGCGTTGGTCATCACAGAGCTCAGAGATACACACAGAAAATCTTGGTTACATCAGTTATTGTCACAGAAAACCTTTAGGCACTTCAGACTCTTTCCTTCTTTAGTAATCGTCTGAACACAGTCGAGTCTCTCTGCAGTGATGGGTGGTCAGAAACGGGTCACCGCCTGAACCTTGTAGTCCGCGGCGTTTGGTCCTGACTGACTTGGAGCAGTTTGAGCTGCACTTAACGCTAACCTCAAGCCTTTCCCGAAGTGGTGTTTCCTCGGTTGTAGTTGAAAAGTAAAATTTCAGTATTAGGGCTTGGCACCTGTAGCACAGTGGTTATGGCACCGGTCACATACACCAAGGGTGGAGGGTTTGATCCTGGCCTGAGTCAACTAAACAACAATGACAACTACAACAAAAAATAGCCGGGCATTGTGGCGGGCACCTGTAGTCCCAGCTACTTGGGAGGCTGAGGCAATAGAATCACTTAAGCCCAGGATTTTGAGTTTGCTGTGAGCTGTGATGCCACCGCACTCTACCAAGGGCGACATAGTGAGACTCTGTCTCAAAAAAAATTTTTTTTTCAATATAAGGTTATTTTCTTATGATTTACATGATATCTAAAAATAAGGCAGAGAGGCCAAAAGTAAGACAAAATAGGCTTTGTTTACATATCAATTTCCAGTGAGTCATGACCTTAATGTTATTTATAGATTCTCCAGAGAGTGGACTCTTTTAGGACCTCTGGATTTGGCAAGTAAATAAAGGGTCCAGTTAAGGTAAAATAAATAGCCTGGACTAATACTTTGCAGCAAAAATGTATGCACTAGCTCCACAGAGAACGGTGCACCACCGTTCAACCACTTGCACCAACTGGCTCATGAACTGCGGAGAACAATGGCAGCACCTGGGCTGTCCTGGCAGTTAAAGTGCATTGGACCCAGCTGCTCACTGGAAGGCCAAAGCCCCATTTTGCTTGCTCTTCAGAGGGTAACGCTTGGAGCTTTTCACAGAACATTCATCAAGAAAAAAATGAGGAGTTCAGACAGCTTAAATTAGAATCCCTAAATTCCCAACTCCATGAAGCGTGACCTCGGGAAAGTTATTAATTTACCCCCCCTCAACCTCAATGTTATCATCTGTAAAATGGCCATAATAGCACTCCTACATTGCAGGGCCGTCTTGAAGATAATGGTCCATCGGTGGACAGTTTTTCACAGCCTGATGTGAGCAAGGCCTCAGTAAACATTTCCATCTGTTCTTTTCTTCCATCATACCCTTCTCAGCACCTAGTCCCATGGCACATCTCTGCGTGATCTCAGCAGGGAGACGGGTGAGCCCGTCCGAGCCCACGGTGCAGTAGAGGGGGACATGGCAGGAAATGTCCTTGCAGAGACCCTCACCTTACCAGGGAGGCTTCTGCTCTGGAGGGAGGGTTTTCTGCTGACAATCTAAGACAGTTGTTTGTTGTGGGGCTGTCCTCTGCACTGGGTGGGGGGGAGGTGTGGCAGCTCCTGGACCCCCACCAGCTATCTGCCTGTAGCAACTGCCCCCTCCTACTCCCAAGCTGGGACAACGAAAAATGTCTCTGGACATTGCCCAAGGTCCCCTGTGGGAGCAAAATCACTTCAGAGTGAGAACTGGCTTAGGAACACACGTCTCAGGGAGAAGCCTGGTCAAACATCAGGCTCACCTTGGTCCTTAAGTGAGTGAAATAACATACTTTGACGTGTCTTTGGGATTTGAACACTGTAAATTTTAAATTTGTTGTTCAAAAAAAATTTATTTAGGGAGGTGCCTATGGCTCAAAGGAGTAGGGCGCCGGCCCCATATGCCAGAGGTGGAGGGTTCAAACCCAGCCCTGGCCAAAAATAAATAAATAAATATTTAAAAATATATATATATTTATTTATTTTAATACTTTGTTGCCCTAAGTAGAGTGCCATGGTGTCACAGCTCACAGCAATCTCAAACTCTCGGGCTCAAGTGATCCTCTTGCCTCAGCCTCCTGAGTAGCTGGGACTACAGGAGCCCACCACAAGACCTGGCTATTTTTTATTTATTTATTTATTTATTTATTTATTTATTTATTTATTTATTTATTTATTTATTTTATAGATTTATTTATTTTTGAGACAGAGTCTTACATTGTCACCCTTGGTAGAGTGCTGTGGCGTCACAGCTCACAACAACCTCTAACTCCTAGGCTTAGGCGATTCGCTTGTCTCAGCCTCCCGAGTAGCTGGGACTACAGGTGCCCACCGCAACTCCCGGCTATTTTTTTGTTGCAGTTTGGCCGGGGCTGGGTTTGATCCCACCACCCTTGGCACATGGGGCCGGCGCCCTACTCACTGAGCCAGAGACGCCGCCCGACCTGGCTATTTTTTTATGGATGGGATCTCGCTCTTGCTCAGGTTGGACTCAAACTCCTGAGCTCAAGCAATCCACCCACCTTGGCCTCCCACAGTGCTAGGGAGCCCCTGCACCTGGCTGAAAGAATTATTACCTACATTTATGTATCATTTGAAAAGAAATCAGGTGCACCACTAAAACAAAATACAACCAAAACACTTGCATCCATCACTTGCAAACGTTTTATGAAGTATCCTGAAAGCCAGTTGTTCTCTGTGTGAATTTATAGATCAAACTGTCTTTGGACCTGACTCTAACACAGACGTGAGAGCAAAGCCTCTTAGAGCAGAATCAACGGCTTCAATCTCTGCCCGCCCCTCTGCTTCACATCCCAGGGCGTCAATTTCCTTATGTGTAAATGGGATTAATGATCACACCTACCTCAGCACAGCACCTGAAATCCTCCCTTACTGTGGGTTTTTAATAATCACAAACATACATACACCACACGCCAGGCACCGCACTGAGTGCTTTCCACAAATTAACTTGTACTCTGGCCACATGCCTATAAAGTGGGTGTTCTTTTGCCCCATTTTACAGATAGGGAGTCCGAGGCACAGAGAGGTTAAGTTGCTGGTCAGACGTCACACAGCAAGCAGGTGGAACAGCAGCAAAGAGTATGGCTGTTAGGGCTCTCCTGCTTCTTTGACAGGAGGGAAGTTCCATGTTTCCCCTTCCCCAGGGGCGTCTTGCCTTGGAATAATCCAGGAGCCTAAGGGGACACCCACCATTGTTAGGGTCAGTTACTTTTCTGTTGTCACCTGCTGAGTACAGACTATCTAGGAAATCAGAAGAAATAATTGTAATTTCTTTTTTTTTTTGTAGAGACAGAGTCTCACTTTATCGCCCTCGGTAGAGTGCTGTGGCATCACAGCTCACAGCAACCTCCAACTCCTGGGCGTAGGCGATTCTCTTGCCTCAGCCTCCCGAGTAGCTGGGACTACAGGCGCCCACCACAACGCCCGGCTATTTTTCTGTTTTGCAGTTTGACTGAGGCCGGGTTTGAACCTGCCACCTTTGGTATATGGGGCTGGCGCCCTACTCGCTGAGCCACAGGCGCCGCCCGAAATAATTGTAATTTCAGTTGGAAAAGGTGAAAAAAAGTTTCGGAGATGTCGGTGCTCTGGGGCTTGCTGCAGTGTCCTTAATAACCCAGTGCCGGAGGTGACATACATCATTTCCTCAAGTGCCTCTGGCCACACAGACCCACCTTAGTACAATGAGGAGGGGTTTGCACAAAGTGATGGATTCCAGGAACTTGGGGCGGTCTCCGAGGCAGGCACCACACCGCCTTTCACAAGAAGATGGTCTTTGACTAACAGATCAGTTTTCCTTAAATGATTAGCCTCACGTTGTAGATGATTATTTTGCTTGGAAAGATTCTTCTGAGAAATATTACAAATGTCTTCCATGGAAAAGATAAGAAAGATGACATTGCATCAGTCTCCATTTGAATTTAGATCTTGAAAAGCCAATGAGCTAGCAAAGCAGACTTTGATGAACAGATATCGAAGCCAAATGTATGTCATTCTACAATTTAATAAATGTGTAAGGACATAGTAAATTAATAAGTATTAGTATGGGCTTGGTGCCTGTAGCTCAGAGGCTAGGGCACCAGCCACATACACCGGAGCTGGTGGTTTCGAACCCAACCTGGGCCTGCCAAACAAAGACAACTGTAACCAAAAAATAGCCAGGTGTTGTGGTGGGTGTCTATAGTCCCAGCTATTTGGGAGGCAGAGGCAAGAGACTTGCTTAAGCCCAAGAGTTTGAGGTTGCTGTGAGCTGTGATGCCACAGCACTCTACTGAGGGGGACATAGTGAGACTCTGTCTCATTAAAAAAAAAAAAGTATTAGTATGCCCAAAACCTTTAAAAATACAGGCTTGGTCAACATTTGAGATTCTTTTAGTATGTGCAGGTTTAGAGAAGAGATATGTGTATTGATTCTTAGGAGGATAATTTTATGAAAAATAATTTTTTTTTTTTTTTGAGATGGAGTCTCACTGTGTCACTCCTGTAGAGTGCCATGGCATCATGGCTCAACACAACCTCATATTCTTAGGCTCAAGCGATTCTCTTGTCTCAGCCTCCTGAGTAGCTGGGACTACAGGTGCCTGCCATATTACCCAGCTGTTTTTTTGAGACAGGGTCTCTCTCTTGCTCAGGCTGGTCTCAAACCTGTGAGCTCAGGCAATCCACCTGTCTTGGCCTCCCAAGTGCTGGGATTACAGGCGTCAGCCACCACACCCGGCCTAATTTTTTTTTTTTTTTTTTTTGTAGAGAAAGAGTCCCACTTTATTGCCCTTGGTAGAGTGCCATGGTGTCACACAGCTCAAGCAACTTCCAACTCCTGGCTTAGGTGATTCTCCTGCCTCTGCCTCCCAAGTAGCTGGGACTACAGGCGCCCACCACAACGCCCGGCCATTTTTTGGTTGCAGCCGTCATTGTTGTTTGGCGGGCCCGGGCTGGATTCGAACCTGCCAGCTCAGGTGTACGTGGCTGGAGCCTTAGCCCATTGAGCCACAGGCGCCGAGCCGGAATATTATACTTTTTAATAAAGTCTCCCTGCATGATCTGGCTCCTGGTTGGTGGAGAGACAGTATCATCCACCACAATCAGCTATGCTGGACAACTTTCTGATTCTCAACAACAAGCCCCTGCCCACCTCAGGACCTTTGTACTTACTGTTCCTCTGTCTGGACACTCTCTGCAGAGTAGCCTCCCTGAGTTTCAATACATACATGATTTCTAAGGAAAGGCCCTCCCTTACCCCCTCAGCTATTCTCTTTTTCATGAACTGCTTTCATCCTTCATAGCACTCACCAAAACCTAGTTCATTGTTAGTTTAAAAATTGTTTATTACCCATCTGTTCCTAAAAATATAAGCTCCTTGCTCAACATATTTGTGTATCCCCAGCGCCCCAGCACAGTATCTTACATAGGACAGGCGCTGAATAAGTATTCTCTGATTGGTTGTTGACTCTGTGAATTTACAGCAGTAACCAACATGGGTAATCATTTTTGATGCGTAGGCCACGGGATTTTGTTTATTTCCACTCGCCAAGAGTTGCCTTTATTTGGGATGATAACACCAAAATATTTGCTGTCTTGCACACCATAAGCATGCAGCCGAAATGTCAGGTGATACCACATAAAGAGGCCGGTGGTGGCAGCTCTTTAAACATATAAACATACTAAGCGTTCCCTGGATCAGCACCTAGTTGGCTGGAGAATTTCATCATTTAGCACATGACAAGTTGGGTTTACTGTCAAAGTCCACTTAGCGAATGTTTATTCTACAACGGCTTTCCTTTTGTTTCCTGTAAGTATGGCTTCATGCCCTGCCAGGATCTGAGGTCACAGAAACTCGAGCAGCTATTACCATATCAATGCAGCAATCTCTTTGGAATCTAGAATTTGGAATAATATTTGCATCTTGAGCTCAGAAGCCTCCCAGGCAAGCCAGCTTATTGATTGCCTTTAATTTCCCCTTAAAACAGTGTCTGTTTCTGAATAAAAGATTAATAGAGGAGGGCGCAGTTTGTCGCGTGATTTATCCTCAAATCCTGCCTCCCTCCCATTCAGAAGCTTACTGCACGCTCGTCCCCACCCCTGAGATGTGTGGTTTCAGCTCCTCAAGAGAAATTGACAGTCACCCAAGCCTGCGGCTTAATTAAATTTGTCTTTGTCCACTTAATCTTCATGCTTACACCAAGTGGGGGTGGGAGCAATTATACAGAAAAGACGTACCTAAAAAAAAAAATAATACACACAGTCATTAGGAGAATAGGCTGAAGAAAGCTACAGAATGAAAATAGAGAATGACACTCAGAGTTTCTGTGCCATGCTTCTCTGTGATTAAGGCATTAATGACACACCAATATGGTCCCCATATCGCCACGGAGACCTAAAAAGTAAATCGCATTGAACCCGCTTTGAGTAGTTCCATCACTTTTGTTTGTGCTCTGGAGTTCTTTCTCCTCTGGGGGAAGAAAAAATATGAGAGGAAAGCAAAGATTTCTACTTTGCTGTAAATAGTTGGCTATAGATCAGATCATTAATTATAATAACATTAATAATAGAAATCATCTATCAAGCACTTTTGTTTTAGCCATCGTACTAAGTGCTTTCTACTCTTTCATTTATCTTGACTCCATCGCTCTGAAGGGGGCTCTGTTACTATCTCCGTATGATCAAGGATGAGGGGAGTGAAGGAAGTTGCCTACATTGCTCAAGTGGCGGACCAGATTTTGAAGTTTGGGTGTGTTTGACTTGAAAATATAAGTGTGCATGCAACCTGCCATGAGAGGGGCATTCACTTGGGTTTCCTTTCATCTACATTTATTTCTGGATGGGGGAAACATGAGTTTTCCCTTTGGGCAGCCTTGAGTTCCAAGTCCTCGGTCTGCCTCCTAGACTTAACCACTAGTATCATCTCCCTGGGCCAAGTAGGATTACTAGAGATGGTGTTCTCCTCATCCACTATCTTTGATCGTTCACAGGGTTACTTCTGGTGTGAATGACTTAGAATGTTGGAAAGACGTAAGGAGCTGAGAGGGAGGATAGGTAGGGGCGAACACAATTATAAGAGGGACTTTACCTAATAAATGCAAACAGTGTAACCTGGTTCTTTGTGCCCCTGATGATTCCTCAATAATAAAAAAGAAAGAAATGAAAAAGAAAAAAAAAAAAGAATCCTACTCCAGGCCACAAAATAAACATCCCAGCTGCTGATAGGGAAAGGCACCCTGAAGATATCTCTCCCAGAGAAGTTAACAACTCTGTTGCTGTCCTAAATCAACCTAGTGAGTGTGTAGGGCAGTCACATCTAGTTTCCTTCTTTGATGGGAGACTTGGAATGAACTGATTGCCTGTATCCACCCAAAATCCATCCGTTGAAATTCTAACCCCCAGTGTTATGGTATTAGGAGATGAGACCTTTGGGAGGTGAGTAGGTCATGAGGATGAAGCCCTCAGAAATGGTATTAGTGCCCTTATGAAAGGGTTAGCACTAGACAGCTCTCTCACTGAGAGCCCCTGCACATTGCATGTGATATAATGAGAATGTTAGCAGATGAAGAGGGTCTAGCTGCCTGTTCCTGTAAGCCAATATGCAGAGACGTGGATAGGTCTACCAAATTTCATATGTCAGAAGGCCAGGGATTCTGGGGAACAGTGAGAGTAGCCTCTCCAAGACAGTTTTGATTTTCCATTTCCAACATTACAGTTTTATACATGAGTTCAAAGTGAAGACCATGTTAATCCTTGTCTTAAACATTAATTGGCAGAACCCATGACTCATAAACAATTAACCACATTCTAATTTACAAGTTAATCTAGGCTCGGTGCTTGTGGCTCAGCGGGCTAAGGCGCCAGCCACGTACACCTGAGCTGGCGGGTTTGAATCCAGCCCGGGCCCGCCAAACAACAATGATGGCTGCAACCAAAAAAAAAAAAAAAAAAAAAAAATGGCCGGGCGTTGTGGCGCCTGCAGTCCCAGCTACTTGGGAGGCGGAGGCACGAGATTCGCTTGAGCCCAGGAATTGGAGGTTGCTGTGAGCTGTGAAGTCACGGACTCTATCCAGGATGACAGCTTGAGGCTCTGTCTCAAAAATAATAAAATAAAATAAAAGTTAATCTAAATCAATCCACATAAACTACTCAAGATAGGCATCTTTAGGGTGGGAGCTAAATTTACAAAACAATAAGAATGGGAGACAGGGGGTGAAGGGCAGGCAGGATCTACACTGACCAGACCAACTTCGTCATGTCTGCCCCAGCCCCACAGACTCCATGGTATTCTCCCTATCTGTGCTTTCAAGAAGTGGGTAGTGGCTCCGTGCCCGTACCGTTGAGTGGCTCAACGGGCTAAGGCACCAGCCACGTACACCTGAGCTGGCAGGTTCGAATCCAGCCTGGGCCCGCCAAACAACAATGACGGCTGCAACCAAAAAATGGCCGGGCGTTGTGGCAGGCGCCTGTAGTCCCAGCTGCTTGGGAGGTGGAGGCAAGAGACTCGCTTGAGCCCAGGAATTGGAGGTTGCTGTGAGCTGTGATGTTACAGCACTCTATCAGCTTGAGGCTCTGTCTCAAAAAAAAAAAATGGCCGGGCGTTGTGGCGCCTGTAGTCCCAGCTACTTGGGAGGCGGAGGCACGAGATTCGCGTGAGCCCAGGAATTGGAGGTTGCTGTGAGCTTGACACCACGGCACTCTACCCAGGGTGACAGCTTGAGGCTCTGTCTCAAAAAAAATAAAAAAATAAAAAAAAAATAAGAGAATCGCCTAAGCCCAGGAGTTGGAGGTTGCTGTGAGCTGTGTGACGTCACGGCACTCTACCAAGGGTGATAAAGTGAGACTCTGTCTCTACAAAAAAAAAAAAAAAAGAAGTGGGTAGTGGCAGTGCCTATAGCTCAGTGGGTAGCGCACCGGCCACATACCCTGAGTTTGGAGGGTTTGAACAAGGCCCAGGCCAGCTAAAACAACAATGGCAACCTCAACAAAAAAATAGCTGGGAAAAAAAAAAGTAGCTGAGTGTTGTGGCAGATGCCTGCAGTCCCAGCTACTTGGGAGGCTGAGGCAAGAGAATCGCCTAAGCCCAGGAGTTGGAGGTTGCTGTGAGCTGTGACGCCGGGGCACTCTACTGAGGGTGACAGCTTGAAACTCTGTCTCTACAAACAAAAAAGTGGGCAGTCTGCAGCCCAGAATCGGACCCTCACTTGCTGCCTCACCAGCCTGATACTCTGCTCTTTGACTCCCAGCCTCCAGAATCCTGAGAAATACATGTCGATTGTTTATAAACGACCCAGTCTACGGTATTTTGTTAGAGCATCCCCAAAGGGACGAAGACAGACATGTAGAATAATTTCTGATCTAGTCATCGAAATTGTGCTAGAATTAAGATTCTGGAAAAAAAGAAACAGATAAGATTTTGGAAGGCTAAAAACAAAAGTGCTTGCTTTGTAGTTTGGGATAACGATTCCTAATTTTCTTAGTTTATGGCTTTTGGAACTTCCCCTTCATCTTTCCAATTATTGCTTCATTTAGTCACACCAGTAAAAAAGACAAACTTCTTATAATCTAATTAAATGGAAGCATACACTAAACAAATAATTCCATAAATAATACTTTAATTACCATTTTTCACTTGCTGTGAAAAGAAATATATTTAATATGCATATGGGAGGCAATGAAACTATATATTTGAGTTGCAGCTAAACTTCTATCCAACCCCTGTCTACCTGTGATTCCTTTTCCATGGGCTTCACTGCAGTGGATTGGCTAAGCATGTAGACTACAGACCCTATAATCTGATGACAGGGTTTCAAATTCTGCATTAGCCCTCACTGGCTGTGTGACCTTGACTAAGTTACCAAACCTATCTGAGCACTAGGTCCTTCAGCTGCAGAGTGAAAATAAAGCCTACCCTAAGGGTTATCAGGAGAATCAAAGATGCTCTAACTGAAGCTCTCAGCCCCGGAATTGGGCACACAGCAGGTGCTTAATTAAGGCCCCTTGTTGTTATTATTAGTCTCTGAAAGTGATCTCTCCAGTTGTTCTCTCCCCCATGCTGAGAGGTACTGAATTAATTCACTCAGGATGCAAGCGAGGTTTGGAGAGCGGCTTGCCACTGACTTTCCAGGTGGGAGCCTGGACGTGGTTCACCAGCTGGATGTCCTTGGGCAAGTCAGACAGCCTCTGTGGACGCCACCCGCTCATCAGCACAGGGAAGATGCTAAATCCACTGGAGAGTGAGAGTTAATGCATATAAAACACTTAGCTCAGTGAACGGCAGCTGTTGTTATCACTACCTTCTGATTATTTTCGAGCTCTGTACACAATATAATAATGCCTGGATGCCTGCAGTTTTAGTGGTGTTTACGCTTTTTGCATTGATTTGAAAGCGAAGTTCTGAAAGTCTTTCTGCAAAGAGTGAATCGTCTTTATCCCCTGAGGGTTCACCTGAAAGCTCTTATTTGGTGGGTAAATTTACAACAGGGGTGCCAGATAGAGGATTCATGTGAAGTTTCTCCTGAAAACACTTGTTTAATCTCTACAGTTGCTGTGCAATTATTTTTGTTATTTTTGCTTTAGCGATCAGATACGTTTCATAAACAATATCCCCAATGCTTAAAAATCTCTAAGCAGTCATTTGGAAGAGCCTTGACGTGGGCTACAGCTAATGCCTATTTAAAGCGGATCTTCCATTGTAGACAGGGCTGGCAATCTACTGTTTCTGCCAGCATCAGACCCTAAGTAGACATCTATATTTTTCAGGATTTTTTTTCTCATTTGGAATTGTTACCTTGGCTTTCTAAGACCCGCCACAGAAGAATTTGGGTACGTAAATTTTGGTGCGTACATTGTCTCCTGTTACCTTCCCCAAATGGGAATTATTGGTGTGATTGGTGTGGTTTTTTTTTTTTTTTTTTTTTTTTTTTTGAGACAAAGCCTTAAGCTGTCACCTTGGGTAGAGTGCTGTGGCATCACAGCTCATAGCAACCTCCAACTCCTGGCTCAAGTGATTCTCCTGCCTCAGCCTCCCAAGTAGCTGGGACTACAGGTGCCCACCACAACGCCCAGCTATTTTTTGGTTATAGTTGTCATTGTTGTTTGGCAGCCCTGGGCTGGGTTTGAACCCACCAACTCTGGTGTATGTGGCTGGCACTCTAGCTGCTGAGCTACAGGTGCTGAGCCCCGCCTGGCTATTTTTGGAGACGGGGGTCTCGCTCTGGCTCAGTCTGGTCTCAAACTTACAAGCTCAGGCAATCCACCTGCCTTGGCCTCCCAGAGTACTTGGATTACAGGCGTGAGCTACTGCGCCCAGTCCCCTCTTAGATGTTTTTAATGACCTTGTGCATGACATACACTTCATCATGTTTTTCCTACAAGAAATCATTTGACATTGCTTTAATGACTTGTTGTCCTCTACAGTGTTTCAATTGTTCACTTAATTTAAAAAGAAACTCCTTATGATATTAGAAGAGTCCATAACAAAAAAAGAAAGAAAGAAAGAAATCTCTGAACACATTTAGTTGCAAAACAAAAGTTTCAACTTTACTGGGAAGGAGTGCACGTAGGGGTGTTCAACTATATTGGAAATATTTTCCTTTTAAGCTAGGCAGTGAGTACATAGGTGTTTATATATTTTATGTATTTTAAATACTTGATAGTATATTTTAAAATATGCCTTTATTCAGATTCCTGATGCTAGAGGAGTATGTTCAGATAGTTTCCTTATCTTAAAGCTTAAAGTTAATAACCATTTAAAGTAGGTGAGCTGGAAAGGGATTGGCATTTCCCCGTGAGTTGCTCTAGATACTAGGCCCAGTGCTGTTAAAGGTGAGCCCCACATTCCTCCAGGTGAAACTAGGCCCATCTTTGTGTTCCTAGGCTCAGGCTCTTCTCCGTTGGCACCAGGCTCATCAGTTCTGCAGCAGAAGTGGGCAGCCCACCAAGAAGAACGTGGCTGGCAGCAAGCGTGTGTGCCCTTCCAATAATATCATCTATTACCCACAGGTAAGCATTGCTTTAAGAGCACGGTAATTGAGAAAACTAAGCACTAATGTTTCTGTCCTGGGGAAAGGAGCCTGTACAATTAAAAAACTTTCTTTCATCATCCATTCCTTCATTCCATTAGCAGGCTCCAAAGTGCCCGCATCTGAGTTTCCATCCTCCTTTCCTAGGTGTCTCCTGTGGTGATCACTCTGGTGTCAGATGGGACCCGATGCCTTCTTGCCCGTCAGAGCTCCTTTCCCAAGGGAATGTATTCTGCACTGGCAGGTTTTTGTGATATAGGTAAGGAGTTCAGGGGACTTACAGTTAACATTGGAGGATATAAAATTTTACTAGGTATTTCTCTGTCTTGTTGTCACAGTGCTTTGAATGTCAAGCACATTCTTCTCTACCATGTCAAGAAAACTGCCTCTGGCATCATAGTTTTCCAATATTTTATTAGGCAATTTTTTTTTATTGTTTCAGGTTCATTAAGGGTACAAAGAATTAGGTTACACTGATTACATTTGTTAGGTAACGCCCCTCTTATAATTGTGTCCCTTCCCCAAGAGGTGTGCCATACACCATAACCCTCCCATCCCCCTCCAACCTCCCCTCTCCCTGGTTCCACTGCCCCACCCCCCAAATTGATTTGAGTTTTTCTCTTATGACGGTATGTATTAGATTGTCTACTGGCTTCATATTTGGATTGAGTTGACTGGATTCTTCTCCATTCTTGTGATGCTTTACACATCAAGCTCATCAAGAAGAATGTATTAGGCAATTTTTAAAACATACAGTATAGTTGAAAGAATTATACAGTAATCACATCCACCACATACATTTTATAGTTTTTTTCCTCTTCACATGTAGGGAATTTGTTCATAGAGAGGCCACAAATTCTGTGCCCCTCATCACAATGATCCCAGTTTCCTTTTGGGTCTGTTATAAACAGAGGAGCCATTCTTTAGGCCCCTTGCTCTGAGCACACCCCTAGATTCTATATTTTATTAACTACATTTACTTTTTCACGTATCTATTCATCTATCTACTCATTTAGCTATCCATCAATACTTTTTTATTTTATTTTATTTTTGAGACAGGGTCTTGCTCTGTTGCCTGGGATAAAGTATAGTGGTATCATCATAGCTCACTGTAGCCTCACACTCCTGGGCTCAAGCAATCCTCCTGCTTCAGCCTCCCAAGTAGCTAGGACTACTGGCATGTGCCACCACACTCAGCTAATATTTCTATTTTTTGTAGAGGTGAGGTTTCACTCTTGCTCAGGCTGGTCTCTAACTCCAGAGTTCAAAGGATCCTCCCACTTCAGCCTCCTAGAGTTCTGGAATTACAGGTGTGAGCCACTGTACCTGGCCCCTAATTAGTACATTTTCCCCTTAAATATTCAACACATGTAACATTTAACTAGAATTCAATATTTATTCACAAGTTAGGTGTTTTTTTTTTTCAGTCTTTTGGAGTAAAATTTGCAGGTGGGGGAAAAGTGGAGTTGTGTTAAAGCTGAGGGCAGTATAGTCTCTCCAGCCACCATTCTTAATTTGCATTGTGACTAACCTGTTAGCCTTAAGCACTGTAGTTCAACATCCAACTCTGGACCCAATTCCTATTGTTGTAAAAACTTGGAGTTTTAGGATACTCCCAAGAGTATTTCATTGGAATTTTGGAGCCAGTTTTGAGCTCCTTTCACAAATGAGCTATCTGTGTACCCTTCCTGCTACAGGGCTGTCCTGAATTAATCTGAGTGCTTGTAGGTGAAAGTCTGGAAGAAACTGTCAGGCGAGAAGTTGCAGAAGAGGTGGGATTGGAGGTGGAAAGCCTGCAGTACTCTGCATCCCAGCACTGGCCCTTTCCTAACAGCTCTCTCATGATTGCCTGTCACGCGACTGTGAAACCAGGGCAGACAGAGGTAAGTTCTTAGGTTGCCCCTATGTTGTGATATTTTCTTTGCTTTATCAGCAAGTACTTACTAAGACTTGTCTAGTCCAACATTGTTTGGATTATGCAAAGATGAGTAAAATGTGACTTATACTCTCAAGGAATTTGCAGTCTAGTAAAGGAAACAAATAATCACCATTTTCTCTTGAATGTATCTCAATCATGAGACAATTATTTTTTGAGGTTTTTTTTGAGACAGAGTCTTACTTTGACACCCTTGGTAGAGTGCTGTGATATCATAGCTCACTGCAACCTGAAACTGTTGGGCTCAAGCAATTCTCTTGCCTTGGCCTCCTGACTAGCTGGGACTAGAGGCTCCTACCACAATGCCTGGCTATTTTTAGAAATAGGATCTCACTTTTGCTCAGACTAGTCTCAGATCTCAGGCAAATCCACCCACCTGGGCCTCTCAGAGTGCTAGGATTATAGGCATGAGCCATTGCACCCAGCCTGACAATATCTTTTTTAAAAAATTCCTTTATCAAAGTATGTTTGATGCACAAAAAGCTGTCAATATTTAAAGTATACAACTTGATGCATTTGGAGAGAAGTATACATACTTGAAACCATCAAACCATCATCACTATCAATGCCATAAACTTATCTATCACCTCTAAAAGTTTCCTCCCACCTCCTTTTTTTCTTTTGTGGTAAGAGCACTTAACATAAGACCTACCCTCTTATCAAATTCATATATATATATATATATATATATATATATATATATATATATATGAACTTGGACAATTAAGTTTGTGAACTTATCCTAGAAAGGATAGACAATACATACATATAACAATAGATCTGATGGCTGTTCCAGAAAAAGAGTTCCAAAATTGCCTTGAAGGGTAGACTAGGTGCTGGTGTTGGTGCATAGCTTCCCAAGGGGAGTCCCTCAAAGGTGACCATAAAGATATTCGGCAATGAGGTATGCAGCACTTTTTCTAGGATGAGTTCATGAACTTAATTGTCTGACCTCTTATAATACAGTATTGTTAATTATATAAGCCCTGTAGTGTACAGATCTCCAGAGCTTACTTTATATACCTGAACTCTTGTACCCTTTAACTCTCTCCCCCGACCCCTTTAGCCCCTGGCAGTCACCATTCTACTCTCTGCTTCCATGTGTTTGACAATTTCAGATCGCACATGTGAGTGAGGTCATGCAGTATTTGTCTTTTCTGTGTCTGGATTAGTTCACTTAGCATGTCCTTCAGGTCCATCCATCTTATTGCAGAATACAGGATTTCTTTTTTTCAGTTTTGGCCGGGGCTGGGCTCGAAACCGCTACCGCTGGTATATGGGGCTGGTACCCTATTCCTTGAGCCATAGGTGCCACCCTGGATTTCCTTCTTTATAAGGGTGAATAATGTTCCATTTTATGGATATACCACATTTTCCTTATCCATTCATCCATTGATGGGCATTTTTATTGTTTCCACATCTGGCCTATTGTGAATATTGCTGTAGTGAACATGGGAGTGCAGGTCTCCCTTCCGAAATTGCTGGGATTACAGGTGTGAGCCACTGTGTCCAGCCCCATTGCCCATTTTTTAATTGGATTATTTGGATTATTTTAATTGGATTATTTATTTTTTGGAATTGAGTTGTAGGAGTTTGATGTAAATTTTGGATATTAACCCTTTATCAGATAGTACATATAAGGTCTGTAAATATATTCTCCCATTCCATAGTTGTTTCTTCACTCTGTTGATAAGATTCCTTGGCTGTGCAGAAGCTTTTTAGTTTGGTATAATCCTCTTATTTATGTTTTCTTTTGGTGCCTGTGCTTTTGGTGTCATAGCTAAGAGATAACTGCTCAGGCTAATATCTACATAGCTTATTCTCTAAGTTTTGGTCTAAGAGTTTTACTATTTCAGGCTTTATATGTAAGTCATTAATCCATTTTGAGTCAACTTTTATACATGACATGAAGGTCTAACTTTCCCAACACTATTTATATGATACAATTTATCTTTTATTGCCAAGATTTAAGAATATCTTACATATAGTGGGCATATAATAAATACATCAAATTTAATAATTGGTTTATTTCATAATGTCTTATTGCTCAAATTGGTCAGGATATTGAGGACTAAGAATACAAAATTATAGGAACTTCTGGTTGAAAGAGACTTAGATGTTTTATCCAACCTTATCTTGCACTTCTGTAGCATCCCTGACAGGTGGTTCCTCTCTCCCTAAGTCTGCCTATTGTGTACTTTTGTTTTCATAGAATATCTAATCTGCCTCAGCTTCCTGTGGAGGAGGTTTCCATTACTTTACTTCTTGCAAAAAAAGATACTAGGCTTTTGGTTATTGTTAACCTACATCCTTTAAAAAAGAGTAACATTTGTATATTCTTTTTGAAATTAAAAAAACTTAATAGTTATATCTTTTTCTTTTTTTTTGAGGCAAAGTCTTACTATGTTGCCCTCAGTAAAGTGCTGTGGGCTAAAGCGATTCTATTGCTTCAGCCTCCCAACTAGCTGGGACTACAGGCACCCTCCACAACACCCGGCTATTTTTTGTTGTTGTTACTGCAGTTGTCATTGTTGTTTTAGCAGGCCTGGGCTGGGTTCGAACCCGCCAGCCTCGGTGTATGTGGCCAGCATCCTATCCACTGAACTATGGGCGCTGCCTTATTTTCAGGAATTTTTAATGTATCTTACTTTTTTTTTGACACAGAGCCTCAAGCTGTCACCCTGAGTAGAGTACGATGGCATCACAGCTCACAGCAACCTCCAACTCCTGGGCTTAAGTGATTCTCCTACCTCTGCCTCCCAAGTAGCTGGGACTACAGGTGCCCACCACAATGCCCGGCTAGCTTTTGGTTGCAGCCATCATTGTTATTTGGCAGGCCCAGGCTGGTTTTGGTGTCAGGCGCCAGCCACATACACCGCCAGCTTAGGTGTATGTGGCTGGCGCCTTAGCCACTTGAGCCACAGGTACAGAGCCAGTATCTTACATGAAAAAAAAAAAATTTACAAAATACAGTTGAACCTCCATAGTTGACTACATCCCTACCTTGACCACCTCTTTAATTGGACCGTATTTTCATAGAACAGGTGTGCACCACATGTACTAAGGTCTAGTTCTTTATGTTGACCACTCCCTATGTTGTCCGGTTTGTTATAGTCCCTTAAGTGATTAACTTACAGAGGTTTCACTGTATATTTTATCCTTATCTCTTATTTTTCTTTTGCTTCTGGGCAATATCTAGAACTGATTCTCACCTAGTCTGTAGGTATGATCTTTTAACATTGCTTAATTCAGGAGGCATTTTGTCAACTTTGGTTATTCTAAATGTTTTAATTCCTAATCTTACCTTTGTCTCTTCCTTATATCTTTCAGATCCAGGTGAACTTGAGAGAATTAGAGGCAGCTGCCTGGTTCAGTCATGATGAAGTGGCCACAGCCCTGCGGAGGAATGGCCCCTATGTTCAGCAACAGAATGAGACTTTTCCCCCATTTTGGCTGCCCCCCAAATTAGCCATTGCCCACCAACTGATTAAGGAGTGGGTAGAAAAACAGAACTGTTCTCTGCCTGCTTACCCAGATCAAGTCATCTAGATCCCTCCTTGGTATCCCTGAGGGGTCAAACCAGAGATCAGTTGACCAAGGGGAAATGACAAAGACCAGCTCCAGGCCAACTTCATAACGCAGAGCAGAAGGTGAGACTACAGTGGGACACTCTATCAGTATTGTCCATGAAAAAGGTTCCTGCTGATGGACAATCCAAGATGCCACTGTGAGAAAAACTGATGAGATGTCAACTGCCAAAATTAGAGGGAAGGCTGGGTGTGGTGGCCACTAATCCTAAGCACTTTGGGAGGCTGAGGCAGGAGGATTGCTTGAGCCCAGGAGTTGGAGGTTGCTGTGAGCTAGGCTAAGGCCATGATACTCCAGCCTTTGCAACAGAGTGAGATGCTATAAAAAAAAAAGAAAAAAAAAAATCAGAGAGAAAGGTAAATCATCAGTTAGGATGTAGGTCCTTGTTTGTCCATTTTTTCTAATGCCTCAGAAACAAATAGCTTCTGGCATGTGGCTTGTTAATGCTGTGTTTACAACAACTGCCAAAACATGTCTAGTGTAATTTTGGTCAAAACTTAGCATTGAAAATATATAGTAAATTTTGGCTCAGTGCCTGTGGCACAGTGGCTAAGGAGCCAGCCACATACAGTGAGGCTGGTGGGTTCGAACCTGGCCCGGGCCAGCTAACCAACAATGACAACTGCAACAAACAATTAGCCAGGTGTTGCTGTGGGTGCCTGTAGTCTGAGCTACATGGGAGGCTGAGGCAAAAGAATTGTTTAAGCCCAGGAGTTTGAGCTTGCTGTGAGCTGGGAGGCCACAGCACTCTATTGAGGGTAAAATAGTGAGACTATGTCTCAAAAAAAAAAAAAAAAGAAAAGAAAAAGAAAATATATAGCAAATTTTACGTCACTACTGAGTTACTTTTTATCCTCACAGAATTAAGAAAAATAGCACAATGTAACATTTTTTTGTTTTTTGAGACAGAGCCTCAAGCTGTCACCCTGGATAGAGTGCCGTGGCATCACAGCTCACAGCAACTTCCAATTCCTGGGCTCAAGCGAGTCTCTTGCCTCAGCCTCCTGAGTAGCTGGGACTACGGGCGCCCGCCACAACACCTGACCATCCTTTGGTTGCAGCTGTCATTGTTGTTTGTCGCGCCTGGGCTAGATTCCAACCCGCCAGCTCAGGTGTACGTGACTGGTGCCTTAGCCCATTGAGCCACAGGTGCCGAGCCAATGTAACATTTTTGAATTCATGCACAGGTATATTCTTGTATGTGGCAGTTAAATAAAATTCATATTTAAGTCATTAGAAAGAATGAGGAAAGGTCTTGCTATGGACTACCTCAAAGTACTTTGCAATAAATCAGATGCAATGAAGCTCTGTTGAGGTAGTAGGATCCCATTGGGATTCAAGATGGTAAATTTTTTTTGCTGTTTTCAGATCTGTTACTTACTCAGTTTTTGCCTCGGGGAAAAGACTGTCACTTTGTCATGCCTGTTTTCCTAAGTGTAAAACAGTTGCTGACATTTGCACACCCACCAAGGGTTGACTGACTTTAACAAAGAGATTATAGAAGATAATACACAAATGCTAAATCTGAACTATTTCTTCAACTTCATGGGATAAACTAAATTTAGGATTTCTCATCATTTGTGTATGGCATTCTAGACTGTCATAAGGGAGAAGAGTTTATTTGGGGGAAATAAAATACATTTCTACACCTTTGTTTGGATGTAGTTTTCTGTTCTATGAATAAGAAAAATTTAGCAAGTGAGAACTTGGGTGTGGGAGAGGATCTCTTTATTAGTATGACAAGTAAACTTTTAAGTCCAGGTTCCAAGTATGTGGAATGACTGAAGTAACATGCAGAAGAATTAATGTTCGAGGTCTGCTTAGAAAGGGGAAAAGCTGGGCGGTGCCTGTGGCTCATTGAGTAGGGTGCCGGCCCCATATACCAAAGGTGGTGGGATCAAACCCGGCCTCGGCCGAATTGCAAAACAGAAAAATAGCTGGGCATTGTGGTGGGCACCTATAGTCCCAGCTACTCAGGAGGCTAAGGCAAGAGAATCACCTAAGCCCAAGAGTTGGAGGTTGTTATGAGCTGTGTGACGCCAGGGCACTCTATCGAGGGCGATAAAGTGAGACTCTGCTTCAAAAAAAAAAAGAGGAAAAGCTGGGGAAAGAATCCTATCTTCAGAAGATTTTATGCACTAATTTGTAATTAAAGACACTGCCCCAGAGACCCTGGTTATTCACACATCAAAGTCTCACAGGACCAAGCAGAAGACATTCTAGAATGAGAAAAGTTAAAAGCACTGAATTTCCTCTTGACCCAAAGGATTGTTGCAGTGGTGCCAGCAAACCATCCTTGTTTTGGGGAAATCAAATTGCCTTCATCAGGAAATGTTGAGAGATAGTGTTTGATGGGACTTGACTGTCTTGTTAAGATTGGCAGCTTGCCTTTACCTGGGCTGAACCCGGTATGCAGAAGAGAAAAGCACTCTCGAAAGAGAGGTCCTGAGATTTCTTCATATCTTGCAGTTAGAAGAAAACAGTTCAGGGTCCATGTGTATTACCATCTCCCAATCTTTTCTGTCTCTATGTGGGTGTGTTTGTGAGCACATGTGTACACATCCCCAGTCTGAAAATACTGATAGAAAGGGGAGTGTGCAGGGTTCCTGGTTATGAGTTTCTCAAACTTACCATGGAGTAACTGTTTGCTTTTTGATTAATGTGTTTTTCTGGGAAAGAAAAGATGACAGTGGCTAATAGGAAGAGCTGCAACACTGAACTTTGTTTTCCAGCAGTGAGTGGGAAGAGGCTTTGCTGTAGATATCCAAGGATATCTGAAAGCTAAGGAAGGGGAGGGCAGGGTTGGGAAAATGGCAGATAAATAATAGAAACTTTGTTACAGGGCTTACCTGGCTAGAAAATATATATGTGGTAATGAATTATGAAGGTGCTAAGGATAAATAGAACCTAGCTTAGGTCCATGATACAGAAGAATAAAAACAAGCAAAACTTTAAAACAAATTTATTTGTCACTATGGAGCCTGACTGAAGGTCAGTTAACTCTGGTAACTGAAAAAAAGAAAGCAACTCATTCATTTATTTTTGCCTGTCTACTTCCCTTTCTCTATTCAACATTTAAAATGCTCAAAAAAGGCAAACATAATGTATCACAATATACTGTGGCGAAAACTTTTTCTCATAGTCAAGCTGAGATCACATTCTAGAACCTCATTTTCTTTTTCTTCCCCTCCTTTTTTTTTTTTTATTAAATCATAAACACATAGATCATGTATAAATTAATGCATTTATGGGGTACAATGTACTGATTTCATATAGAATTAGGAATGCTTACATCACACTGGTTAATATATACCTCTTGTTTACTTATTTATTGTATAATATATACATCTTGTTTACTTATTTATTGTGTTAAGACATTTATACTCTATACTAATAGATCCGACATGTACCCTTGCACTATGCACCATTGGTGTGATCCCACCATTCACCCTCCCATGATCTGACCTCCCCACTTTGTTCCCATCTTCCCTTCCTCCCAGAATTATGAAACTCTGAGAAAAGAAATAGCTGAAGATGTTAACAAATGGAAAATCATACCATGCTCATGGCTAGGAAGAATCAACATTGTTAAAATGTCCATATTACCCAGAGCAATTTACAAATTTAATGCGATCCCTATCAAAGCATCACTGTCATACTTTAAAGATCTGGAAAAAATAGTACTTCGTTTTATATGGAATCAGAAAAAACCTCAAATAGCCAAGACATTACTCAGAAATAAAAACAAATCAGGAGGAATCACGCTACCAGACTTCAAACTATACTATAAAATCTACAGTGATCAAAACAGCATGGTATTGGCACAAAAATAGAGAGGTAGATGTATGGAACAGAATTGAGAATCAAGAGATGAACCCAGACACTTATCATCATTTTATCTTTGATAAGCCTATCAAAAATATAAATTGGGGGAAAGATTCCCTATTTAACAAATGGTGCTAGGAGAATTTGCTGGCGACTTATAAGACTGAAACTGGACCCACACCTTTCACCATTAACAACAATTGCCTCTCACTGGATAAAAGATTTAAACTTAAGATATGAAACTATAAAGATTCTTGGAGAGTGCAGGAGAAACACTTGAAGAAATTGGCCTGGGAGAATCCTTTATGAGGAAGACCCCCCCAGGCAATTGAAGCAACACCAAAAATCCATTACTGGGATCTGATCAAACTAAAAAGCTTCTGCACAGCCAACAACACAGTAAGTAAAGCAAACAGACAGCCCTCGGAATGGGAGAGGATATTTGCAGGTTATGCTTCTGACAAAGGTTTGATAACCAGAATCCACAGAGAACTCAAACTTATTAGTAAGAAAAGAACAAGTGATCCCATTTCATTGTGGGCAATGGACTTGAACAGAAGTTTCTCTGAAGAAGATAGGCACGTGGCCTACAGACACATGAAAAAATGCCCATTATCTTTAATCATCAGAGAAATGCAAATCAAAACCAGTTTGAGATATCACCTAACTCCCGTAAGAGTGGCTCACATAACAAAATCCCACAACTACAGATGTTGGTGTGGATGTGCAGAAAAGGGAACACTTCTGCACTGCTGGTGGGAGTACAAGCTAATATGTCCCTTTTGGAAAGAAATATGGAGAACACTCAGGAATCTAAAAGTAGACCTGCCATTTGATCCTGCAATTCCCCTACTAGGTGTATATCCAAAAGACCAAAAATCACTTTATAACAAAGATATTTCACCAGATTGTTTATTAGAACCTCATTTTCAATGTGTGAAATGTAGCTTCAAAACAATTGATAAGAATATGTTTATTTAAACATTTAAATTAACATTATTTAGGGCTGGGCATGGTGGTGCAAACCTGTAATACTAACACTCTGGGAGGCCAAGGCGGGTGGATTTCATGAGCTCAGGATTTCAAGATCAGCCTGAACAAGAGTGAGACCCCATCTCTAAAAATAGCTGGGTGTTGTAGCAGGCACCTGTAGTCCAGCTACTCAGAAGGTTGTGGCAAGAGGGTCACTTGAGCCTAGGAGTTTGAGGTTGCTGTGAGGTATGAGGCCAGGGCACTCTACCAAGGGTGCAAGTGAGACTCTGTCTCAAAAACCAAAACACACAAAACAAAAATTATTTAAAATGTTGCCCTATGTAATCAAAAGAAACATCTTCATCTGATGCATTTCTTTAACCAGTGTGTAACACTCCCTTTTCCTTAGCTCATTTCAGTGAACACTATTGTAAAAATAAGAGGAAGGACTGGAGTAGGGTTTTGGTATACTTAGTTTTTATTAGTCTGTGATAATAGGTTCCCAAATAGGAACACTGCTACACCATTCTCCTAATTCCTCCCTTGGTTCCTGGAGAGGGGGAAGTATGTAATTACTTTCATTCTCTTTATTTTCATATCATAAGATATAGTAAGGCCATCTCTCTACTACATATAGTATAAACAGTAAATCTAGAGACCTAGATTATAAAAACGTGATTAAGCTTGGCGCTTGCAGCATAGTGGTTATGGCACAAGCCACATACATCGAGGCTGGTGGGTTGAACCAGCCTAGGCCTGCTAAACAACGACAACTGCAACAAAAAATATCCAGTCGTTGTGGCAGGCGCCTGTAGTCCCAGCTACTTGGGAGTCTGAGGCAAGAGAATCGCTTAAGCCCAAGAGTTTGAGATTGCTGTGAGCTGTGATGTCACAGCACTGTACCGAGGGTGACATAGTGAGATTCTTGTCTCAAAAAAGGAAAAAGAAAAAGAAAAAAATAAAAGAAAAAAATAATAAAAACATGGTTAGTATATGGAGCTGTTTGTAGATAAGACTTGATTAGTTTTAGGAGGAATATGAGCATCATCTTAAGAAAAAAACTATTTCACCTTAGCAACAGATCAGTTATATTAAATGTCAAACCTTAGTTAGCTAATTAATTAAAATAATTAAGTATAGTATTGATATATGAAGTATCCCTAATAGGCAAATCTATAGAGACAGAAAGTGGAGTAGTGATTTGTACGGCCTGGGAGGAGAGAATGAGAAGCAATTTATGGGTTGAGGTTTCTTGGTGGGGTGATGAAAATTATTTTGGAATTAGTGGTGATGGTTGCATAATTGTATAAATATACTACACCCCCTCCACCTCCACTGAATTGTACACTTTAAATGGTAAATCTTTTGGTATAGTATCTGCCAGGTACAGTGGCTCACATCTGTAATCCTAGCACTTTGGGAGGCCAGGAGCTCGAGACCAGCTTGCGTTACATAGTGAGACCCTGTCTCTACCAAAAACCCTCTCCAGTTGTTATTCAAAAAGTAAATGATTTCTATATCTTGATTTAGGTACATACATACAAAACTTCATGACTGTATATTTAAGATTTGTGCACTTAACTACATGGATGTTATTCCTCACTAAAAACTGCAAAGAAAAAACAAATGAGTTATCAAATCCAAATTTGCCCACTAGGAATTTTGACTTAGGAACAAATAGAAGTAAGGGAGAAATTAAAAGTTCAGAATTACACCAAGTGGTAATGTGTGTTGTTAACACAGAGTGTATAAATCTCATTTCAGAGGCTAGGGGCCAGATTACATCCTGCTGACTTCAAAACCATTTGTACACTCCAGAGTTGAGATTACAAAGACTTGTTCAGAGAGGGCAACATTTGGGGTTCAGAGAAGTCAACCTATGAAACTTGTAACGAAGAATCATTTTCACCAAGTGAGTAAACAGGAAATGAATAGAATCACATAAATATTTATTTCAAAAGAAAAAAAAAAGAGAAGCTGGATGTGTTGGTTAACCTTTTGCTGGCTTACTTGTGGGTCTGGGATCAGTATTGTCAGGCAGTTGCACTCCCATGCTTTGTAAAAGGTTGGAAGCAGGTCCTGCCAGTCCAGCTTGCGAGCTATAGGATTCCAATATATTCGAAACCAAGTTCAGGTCTACATCTACTGGTGCCATAACAGATTCTCCTGCACCAGAATCTTCCTCATCTGAACTGTTACTGGTTGTCTGGGATACAGGTTCCTTAATAGAAGGAAAAAAAGATCATGGGACAATTACTACTAGGTTGGATGGTGGTTACAATGAAAAGATAGCTAAGTAACAACGTAAATTTGAATTCCAAATTAAAAAGGAAATTTCTTTCTTTTTTTTTTTTGAGACAGAGACTCAAGCTGTTGCCCTGGATAGAGTGCTGTGGCATCACAACTCACAACAACCACCTCCAACTCCTGGGCTCCAGCGATTCTCATGCCTCTGCCTCCCAAGTAGCTGGGACTACAGGCGCCGGCCACAATGCCTGGCCGTTTTTTGGTTGCAGCCGTTATTATTGTTTGGGGGGCCTGGACTGGATTCAAACCCGCCAGCTCAGGTATATGTGGCTGGCGCCTTAGCTGCTTGAGCCAGAGGCGCAGAGCCAAAATTTCTTTTATTAAATTATTATTATTATTATTTTTGAGACAGAGCCTCAAGCTGTCACCCTGGGTAGAGTGGTATGGCATCACAGCTCATAGCAACCTCCAACTCCTGGGTTTAAGCGATTCTCCTCCCTCCACCTCCCAAGTAGCTGGGACTATAGGTGCCCACCACAACACCCGGCTATTTTTTGGTTGCAACTGTCGTTGTTTGGCCAGCCTGGGCTGCATTTGAACCCGCCAGCTTAGGTGTATATGGCTGGTGCCTTAGCCACTTGAGCCAAAAAAAAGGAAATTTCTTATTCTTTGAAATATAAAGTGAAAATGCAGTGTAATAAATGATGTGATTCAAAACACATATTAAAAACTTGGTTCTAGGCCAGGGTGGTGGCTCACACCTGTAATCCTAGTACTATGGGAGGCAGAGGCAAGAGGATCCTTTAAACTCAGAAGTTCAAGACCAGCCTGAGCAAGTAACACCCCATCTCTACTAAAAATAGAAAAATCAGCTGGGTACGGTGGCAGGCACCTGTAGTCCCAGGTACTTGGGAGCTGAGGCAGGTGGTAAGGGAGAAATTAAGCCTTGAGCCTAGGAGTCTGAAATTGCTGTAGCTAGGCTGAGGCCAGGGTGACAGAATGAAACTGTCTCACAAGCAAACAAACAAACCAACAATAACAACAAAAAATCCCCAAACCTTGGTCCTAGAGATTATAACACATTTCCTTTCAGGAGAAATTTCTATAGATTGAATGGATTTTGCCTCTATTTTGAAATAGGACAAGGAAGAAAACAAGAATTATGAAGATATATTTATAACTTGCTAAGAATTTTAAAAGAAATATAAAAATGAACATAAAAAGACACAAGAATCTAAATTTTCTTCTCAATGAAAGAAGTTAGATTTCCTTTTGTCCTTCTCAAAAAAAGCTTGAAGTAAAAACATTAGACTTTGTAGATCCAACCACAAAGACTCTGAATTGTTACCCTGGTCTCTGATTTCACAGGTTTGGAAAGGATTTAAAAGATTACAGCTTGATCTATAGACTCTTTTTTTTTTTTTGAGACAGAGTCTCACTCTGTCACCCTGGGTAGAGTGCAATGGCATCACAGCTCATAGCACCTCAAACTCTTGGGCTTAAGCGATTTTCCTGCCTCAGCCTCCCAAGTAGCTGGGACTACAGGCACCCGCCACAATGCCTGGTTATTTTTTTGTTGCAGTTGTCATTGTTGTTTAGCTGGCCTGGACTGGGTTTGAACCCACCAACCTCGGTGCATGTGGCTGGCACCGTAATCACTGCGCTACAGGCATGAAGCTTATCTATAGGCTCTTACATCCTTGCTACTCAAAGTGTAGTCCATGGACCAGCAGCAGCTGCCTTGCTTAGGGCTTGTTAGAAATAGAAACCTCAGACTCGGCACCTGTGGCTCAACGGGCTAAGGCACCAGCCACGTACACCTGAGCAGGCGGGTTTGAATCCAGCCCGGGCCCGCCAAACAACAATTACGGCTGCAACCAAAAAAAAAATGGCCGGGCATTGTGGCAGGCACCTGTAGTCCCAGCTACTTGGGAGGCAGAGGCAGGAGACTTGCTTGAGCCCAGGAACTGGAGGTTGCTGTGAGTTGTGATGCCACAGCACTCTATCCAGGGTGACAGCTTGAGGCTCTGTCTCAAAAAATTAAAAAAAAAAAAAAAAGAAATAGGAACCTCAGGCCTTGTCCTAGTCCTGTTTAATCAGAATCTGTATTGTAACAAGATCCTTACATGATTTATACCCACATTAATAATTAAGACATATTGCTTTAGATAAATCTAATGTATGGGTTCTATTAGATTTTGGCAATGCGGAAAGTGATTATAATTTTTTTTTTTGAGACAAAGCCTCAAGCTGTCACCCTGGATAGAGTGCTGTAGCATCACAGCTCACAGCAACCTCCAATTCCTGGGCTCAAGCGAGTCTCCTGCCTCCGCCTCCCAAGTGGGTGGGACTACAGGTGTCCGCCACAACACCCGGCCATTTTTTTTTGGTTGCAGCCGTCATTGTTGTTTGGCGGGCCTGGGCTGGATTTGAACCCGCCAGCTCAGGTGTACGTGGCTGGTGCCTCAGCCCGTTGAGCCACAGGAGCCGAGCCGGGATTATAGTTTTAAATGTGGTTTAGATCTGTGGTCTCCAAACACTGGGCTGCAGGCCAGAAACCGTCCATGGCCTGTTAGGAACCGGGTCACACAGCAAGAGGTGAGTGGCAGGTGAGCAAGCAAAGCTTTGTATTTATAGCTATTCCCCATTGCCTGTACCACTGCCTGAGCTTTGCCTTCTCTTCAGATAAGTGGCAGCATTAGCGTCTCATAGGAGTGGGAACCCTGCTTTAAACTGCACATGTGAGGGATCTAGGTTGTGCCTTACATATGAGAATCTAATGCCTAATGTCTGAGGTGCAGCTGAGGTGGTGATGCTAATGCTGGGGAGCAGCTCCAAATACAGTTGATCATTAGAAGAGACGTTTGACTGCACAGAGACTCTAATAAATCAATTGCTTGTAGACTCATATCAAAGCTATCCTCCTACCCTGTCCACAGAAAATTATCCTTCATGAAACTGGTCCCTGTTGCCAAAAAGGTTAGGGACTGCTGATTTAGATGATAAAAGGATAAAAGCAAGGGGAATTAACATTAAGGGCCTATTATAGGTTTTGCTATTGTCTTATTTGGTTCTTTTTTTTTTTTTTTGAGACAGAGCCTCAAGCTGTCACCCTGGATAGAGTGCTATGGCATCACAGCTCACAGCAACCTCCAATTTCTGGGCTCAAGCGAGTCTCTTGCTTCCGCCTCCCAAGTAGCTGGGACTACAGGCGCCCGCCACAACGCCTGGCCTTTTTTTGGTTGCAGCCATCATTGTGTTTGGTGGGCCCAGGCTGGATTCGAACCCTCCAGCTCAGCCGTACGTGGCTGGTGCCTTAGCCCGTTGAGCCACAGGCGCCAAGCCTGGTTCTTATGTTAATTCTGCGACATGAGGATTACTGGTTAATAGATATATTCACTGTGCATGGCTGAGCTGGATTCAAACCTAACCCATAAGATTCTAGGGTCCATGTCCTTTCCATAATGGCTCTGTCTAGGGTTAGACAGTGTGGCATAAAAAGTGGGATGAAAAAATAAATGGAAGGTGAATTCTAAATATGACTCTAAATTACAGAAATATATAAAACAAACTTGAAAGTTATTTGGATATTTAAGACCCTCTTTCTCTCAGCTCAGTGACTGTAGTACAGTGGTTACGGTACCAGTCACATACACCAAGGGTGGCAGGTTTGAACTTGGCCCAGGTCAGGTAAACAACAATGACAATTGCAACAAAAATAGCCAGGTGTTGGGCGGTGCCTGTGGCTCAGTGGGTAGGGCACCGGCCCCATATACGGAGGGTGGCAGGTTCAAACCTGGCCCCGGCCAAACTGCAACAAAAAATAGCCAGGCGTTGTGGTGGGCGCCTGTAGTCCCAGCTACTCGGGAGGCTGAGGCAAGAGAATCACCTAAGCCCAGGAGTTGGAGGTTGCTGTGAGCTGTGTGATGCCACAGCACTCTACTGAGGGTGATAAAGTGAGACTGTGTCTCTAAAAAAAAAAAAAAAAAAAAAAAAAAAAATAGCCGGGCATTGTCATGGGCGCTTATAGTCCCAGCTACTTGGGAGGCTGAGGCAAGAGAATCACCAGCCCAGGAGTTGGAGGTTGCTGTGAGCTATGATGCCATAGCACTCTACTCAGGAGTAACATAGTGTGAGATTGTTTCAAAAAAAAGAAAAAAAGGAGAAAAAAAAGACCCTCTTTCTTTTTTAAACTATTAAGTAAGCTGTTAGTAGTAATATGCAGCCACATACTAATTTGAGCATATTATATTTACATGACTTTTTATTTTAAATCTTGATAGATAACATAGATAATAAAGCTTATGTTTAGGAAAATAAAGTTTATAATCCTACTAGAGTTAGGAAAAAGTTAGTATTCTTATTTATTTTAAATCTCACACATCACAAAAAGGAAAAAACTACGATGAAATATGGTTTTAGTTATCCAATATAACAGACTCAGAAAGGGAAAAAGGTTAAAAACATACATACCACTTGCTTCTGGGTGATGAAACTTTTGCCAATACTGGTGTGTGCCAGTTCCTGGTCCATCTGGGCCATATATGACTTCAGATTATTAAGAGTTCCTTTCAGAGAAGCCTCTTCATGAGGGTCCTGCATTTTGAGGTCCAAGTCATCATCGCTGTTCAAATATTCAAAATCTTCCTCATCCAGATCATCAGAGTCTGACTCCTGAGGCCTTGGCCCTACACAGACAACAACACAGGAAAAGCCACTTGGTAAATTTTTTTTTTTTTTTTTTTTTTAAGATAAGACCTCAAGTTGTTGCCCTGGGTAGACTGCCATGGTGTCATAGCTCACAGTAACCTCCAACTCTTGGGCTCAAGCAATCCTCTTGCCTCAGTTTTTCTATTTTAAGTAGAGATGGGGTCTTGCTTTTGCTTAAGCTGGTCTCGAACTCATAAACGTAAGCAATCCACCTGTCTCAGCCTCCCAGAGTGCCAGGATTACAAGCGTGGGGTAAAATTTTTTTTTGAGTGACTACACATCTCAAAAGATTTTGAATGTTACCCACAGAAAAGCACTAATATACATAGTCAATCTACTTCACAAACCCCTAAACCCCTTCCACAAATGGTAATGATGGTAGGTATTTGTGGAAAAGTGAATAGTCTGAGCCAAAAGATTCAGCTTTTATAAAAAGTAAATTCAGGGCTCGGCGTCTGTGGCTCAAGCGGCTAAGGCGCCAGCCACGTACACATGAGCTGGAGGGTTCGAATCCAGCCCAGGCCCGCCAAACAACAATGATGGCTACAACCAAAAAATGGCTGGGCGTTGTGGTGGGCGCCTGTAGTCCCAGCTACTTAGGAGGCAGAGGCATGAGACTCGGTTGAGCCCAGGAATTGGAGGTTGCTGTGAGCTGTGATGCCATAGCACTCTATCCAGGGTGACAGCTTGAGGCTCTGTCTCAAAAAAAAAAAAAAAAAAGTAAATTCAGGCCTGGCATGGTGGCTCATGCCTGTAATCCTAGCACTTTGGGTACCTGAGGTAGAAGGATCACTTGAGCTCAGGAGCTCAAGACCAGCCTGAGCAAGAGTTAGACCCTGTCTCTACCAAAAACAGGAAAATTAGCCAGGCATTGTAGCTCATGCCTATAGTCCCAGCTACTGGAGAGGCTGAGGCAGGAGGATCACTTGAGTCCAGGAGTCCGAGGTTGTGGTGGGCTAGTCTGATGCCATGATACTCTAGCCTGGGCAACAGAGTGAAATTATCCAAAAATAAATAAAATGCAAATTTAATTAATTAAAATATTCTTCTCAAAAAAAAACAACTATGTAATACATGAATACATTTTGATATAAATACTCAAGCCATACAGAACTTTGTCTGATATCTCAATCTTATACTAGAAATAAGCCTCTTTTTAACAGTTTGATGGGCATCTGAAACTTTATCTCTGCATATCTAAATATGGTTTTTTAATTGGGCTATTTTTCTTTTTCTTATTCATTTGTAAGTACGGTAAGTCTCAAAGAGAAAATAACAATAATGTAGGAGCCAAGTTAAAACTCTGTCTAAACACACAATATCCACTTACTGAACAAATATATATATATATATATATATATATGTGTGTATATATATATATATATTTTTTTTTTTTTTTTTTTTGAGACAGAGCCTCAAGCTGTCACACTGGATAGAGTGCTGTGGCATCACAGCTCACAGCAACCTCCGATTCCTGGGCTTAAGCGAGTCTCTTGCCTCCGCCTCCCAAGTAGCTGGGACTACAGGCATCCGCCACAACGCCCGGACATTTTTTGGTTGCAGCTGTCGTTGTTTGGCGGGCCCGGGCTGGATTCGAACCCGCCAGCTCAGGTGTATGTGGCTGGCGCCTTAGCCCGTTGAGCCACAGGCACCGAGCCAACAAATATATATTTTAAAAATTTTTTTTATTAAATCATAGCTGTATACACTCGTGGGGTACAATGTGCTGGTTTCATATACAATCTGAAATATTTTCATCAAATTGGTTAACATAGCATTCATGGCATTTTCTTAGTTATTGTGTTAAGACCTTTATATTCTGCATTCAATCAGTTACACCTATACCCTTCTAAGATGCACCATAGGTGTGGTCCCACCAATTGCCCTCCCTCCACCCCCTTACCCCTTTCCCCATATTCTTGTGCTGTAATTGGGTTATAGCCTTCATATGAAAGCTATAAATTAGTTTCATAGTAGGGCTGAGTGCATTGGATACTTTTTTGAACAAATATTTAATGAGTAGCTACTACATCAAGCACTGAGTTAGGCAGTCTTTACAAAATTGTACAATAGGATAGTAATTCATGATGGAAAGCAACTCAAAATCGTGAAGAGAAAGCAAATATATTGGTTTGTGAG